>JALXJV020000022.1:26804781-26968581 GCA_024633595.2 Lepomis macrochirus
TTCCTGATGAACAGATAACCAGTCCTGCTTTCTGTCTGACACACACTCACGCCCTAGTAGCGCATCTACGGGGAGATGTGGCTGTACCCCAAAAAGCAAATAATAGGGCGAGTACCCTGTGGAGGAATGGGGAGTGACATTATAGGCATATACTAGTTCAGGAAGATGCTCTGTCCAACGCCTTTTTTCTCTGGTGGAAGTGTTCTCAACAAATCATGGAGTGTTCGATTGTATCTTTCACACTGAGCGTTTCCTTGCGGCCTGTAAGGAGTTGTTCGTGTCTTTTTAACCCCATAGAGTTTGCACAGTTCGGCTATCACTTCACTCTCGAAATTTCGGCCTTGGTCCGAGTGCAGCCTCTCAGGGACCCCATATTTCATGAACCACTCCCTGAGCAAAACTTTAGCTGTAGTCTCGGCTTTTTGATCTTTGGTAGGATATGCTTGTGTGAACTTTGTAAACACATCAGTAACCACGAGGACATTTTCACGCCCATCTGCGGCTGGTTCCAACACTGTAAAATCGACAGCTATCACTTCTAGTGGCCGAGAAGCCAGAAATGCCTGAACTGGAGCATGGATTTTTGGTTGAGGCATCTTGGTCAAAATGCACCGCTCACAGTTTTTAAGCCAGTTTTCAACATCCTCACATAACCCTACCCAAAAAAGCCTCCCTCTTAGCAGGTTTATAGTACGCTCTATTCCCTGATGTCCCATGTTATTGTGGACACTCTCCAAGACTTCGGTCCTTCAAACAACCAGGCACCAGCAACTGCCATACTTCATCATGACGTGGGTCTTTGATAACCCTGTACAACAACCCTTCCCTTTGATGTATGCAGCTCCACTGTTTCAGCAGTCTTTTCACTTGGCTAGTCAGGGCAGCTCTCTCTCTGGGGCTTGGCCTCCTTCCCCGCTCCCAAAACGTCTTAAACTCTTTTAGGGTGGGGTCACTGGTCTGAAAACCTAATAGCTCCTCCCTGGTATAACCTGGAAGTGTGGGGGTGTTACCTTGTCCTGCAGTTACCTCACCAGATCCAGACTCCACAGCACGGATCTGCCACACTTTGTAACACTCAAGACCTCTAGTGACAAGATCAGGATCCTGAACAGTCCCTCGTTCAATCAGGTTACAAACAGCAATGCAATTGTCAAAGTCTGAGTCAGGGTCAGTTTCAGGCTCCCCTGCAAACTCCTGCCTAGAGAGTGCATCTGCCGCGGCATTGCTGCAACCAGGACGGTACTTAACCTCAAACTCAAAAACAGACAACTGTGCTACCCACCTCTGCTCTATAGCACCTAGCTTAGCTGTCTTGAGGTGGCACAGGGGATTATTGTCAGTCAGGACAACAAACTTTGAACCAAGCAAGTAACCCTGAATTTTTCAGTAACAGCCCATTTCAAGGCAAGCAACTCCAACTTCATACTACTGTAATTTCGCTCATTCTTCTCAGCCTGGCGAAGTCTGCGGCTAGCATATGCAATGACTTCGTTTGGTGTCCCCTGTTGCTGATACAGTACAGCCTAATCCATGCTGACTGGCATCTGTTTCAACTATAAATGGCTGTGTGAAATCGGCAAAGCCCAAAACTGGGGCAGAGGTAAGTTTTTCCTTCAACTGTTCAAAAGAAGTGTCACACTCAGGTGTCCACATATCACCAAACTGGCGACCTACTTTTCCTGTTTTCTTCACACCTGAGCATTTGTTGACTAGGTCGTGCAGTGGCCCGCCACCTGTGAGAAGCCTTGAATGAACCGCCTGTAGTAGCTACAGAAACCCAAGAATGACTGCAGCTCTTTAACAGTGGTTGGGACTTTCCAGTTCTTAACAGCGGAGACCTTGGATGAGTCAGTCCCCACACCCTCTGCTGACACCTGATGGCCCAAAAACTTCACTGACTGCTGTAGAAAAGCACACTTCTGTAACTTCACCTTAAGGCCTGTCTCTGCCAGTCTCTTAAGCACAGTCTCAAGTCTCTCCAGATGCTGCTCAAATGTCTCTGAGAAAACCATGCTGTCATCTAGGTAAACAAGGAGTATCTGAAAAATGAGATCACTCATAGTAACTTGCATAAGTCTCTGGCCCGTTGCAAACACCAAAGGGCATTCTCACATACTCATATAAGCCAAACGGTGTTGTGAACGCTGTCTGGTCCCTATCTCTTTCATGCATGGCCACCTGGTGATATCCACTCGCCAGATCTATGGTTGAGAAGAACTTTGCCCCCCTCAGTGCATCAAAACTTTCATCAATCCTCGGAAGGGGAAAAGCATCTCGTCTCGTCTTTGAGTTGAGCTTCCGATAATCGACACATAGCCTCAGACTACCATCTGCCTTCCTCACCAGCACTATCGGCGAAGCATAAGCACTTGAGCTTTCTTTGATGACTCCCTTATTCAAAAGCTTGCCAATATGTTCCCTGACTTCACTGTACTGTGTGGGGGGGATCCGTCTGTATGGCTGTGTCACAGGTACGTCGTCTGTAAGATGGATCTCATGTTGTACTTTATCAGTGTAACCTAGATCTTAGAGCCCTGCATTTCAGCCCGAGCCCGACGGGCCCCGACTTATTTACGCCCCTAGGGCCGGGCTTCGGGCCAATTTTCACGTCATAGTTCACATGCGGGCCGGGCCTCGGGCCTTTTTTGGGTTATCCTTTTTATATTTTTAGACGTTAATTAAAAGAAAATGTGAGAAGTTGACGTCGACGATAGAAAAACAAACATAGACATTTCCTAACCTGTTTTTAACCTCTTGTAATTACACTGACATATGACTGACATGACAGTCTCATGCACGCACGCACACAGAAAGTTTCTCCTAGTTATGTTTTTTGTTTGATTGGACTTTATTTTTATGTAGCTGTTGGAAACTACTGAAAAAATGGCCATGTTTTTTGTTGCATTATAAGGTAAGATAACCTGCAAGTTTGTTTTTAATTTATTTTATTTTATTTGTTTAGATTGTATAGGCTATTGCTCATTTCATTTGCGAGCGCTGTTGCAAGCAGCCTGCCTGCCTCACAGAGGCTATATATATTGTAAAAAGTAAAGCGTTGATTTGAGAGGCTAAATTGGTCAAACATGTTTTACTCGCTGTCGGCTCGGCTGCTTGGTCCTCCAAACAGTTGTCCAGTGTTGGGCAGCAGCGTCGCTACAAGTAGCGCCGTTACTAGTTTAACTACATTTCTCAGTAGCTTTGTGGTAGCGTCGCTATTTTCTGAATCAAATAGCTTTTCAATAACGAAGCTCTTTTATTGACCGAGTAGAGCGGTAGCTTCCACACACGCTACATTTTCCCAAGCATTTCTGATGGATCAGTAAGTGACACCACAGCCACACACGGACCTGTATGTGCAGCCGGCAGAAGCGCTTCCCTGTGATGGTGACATCACGTACCGATCCTTGGGTTGATGTTTGCGACTTTGCTGCAGGGGAATAAAGACACGTGTGACGGAGTGTCTCTCTCTCAAGAAACATAACAAAACTGACATATTTTAATGGCTGCAAATAGGGCAGGCTGTCGCTGTATAATAATAAAAAAAAAACAGGCTCGGGTCGGGCTCGGGCTCATAATTTTGATGAGCTGTCGGATACGGGTCGGGCTAGGGCTTGAGCGTCTCGGGCCAGGGCCGGGCTCGGGCCTAGATTTGAGGCCCGTGCAGGGCTCTACTAGATCTTCATCTTCTGTTGCAAACACAAAAGAGTACTTCTCCAGCAGCAAAGCCAACTGTGCTTGTTGCTCTGGGCTACCACAAACATCAAGCTGGTCTAAGATGGACTGCACATCGGTAGGCATGTCAGGGTGTCTGTCTACACTCACTTGTTCAGTATCTGCTGAGATCCTCTGGAACTGTACCTCACAAAGCTCATCGCTCTTCACACTGTCCACATGAGTCAAACCCCCTAACCTAGTCCTTGGCCTCAACCAGATATCTTCATCGGCCATGTTCATGACTTGGACTGGGAAAATGTGACTCTCTGTTGAAACCAAGGTAGGCACAACAACCAAATCTCCAGGCAAGGGGGCATTTACAGGCTCCAGCAGCAGTAACGTGCCATTTTTACCCACAGTCCTAAGTCCCCTAGCCATGACTGTAGAAGCAGATGAAGCGGGTACATGGATTACATCCTTACCAGCTACTCTAGCAAAAGAGAGCCTGTCTGTCACATTTGCTGTATGAAGATGGTGAAAAGCCTCCCTCCACTGTGAGTCAAGTCTACCCTGCAGTGTGTTGTCAAACTCAGTGTGTACGAGCTCTCTGCATTTTTTGACAATATTCATCCCTATGAGACCTGGAACAGAGGAAGAATGTGCAGAATCCTTGACTATAAGGAAACCTCGCTCAGGGATAGTCAGACCCATGGCCTCTACGTCAAGCTCCACATAGCCCATATGAGGTATGTCTAACCCATTTGCTGCGGTGATCTTCAACCACTCAAATGCAGGATGGATGTCTTCATCTTTTACTGACAAGTGTTCCCTGAAAAAAACTCTCAGAAATTGTGCTGACCTGGCTACCAGTGTCAAGTAGGCAAGATACTGTAACACCCTGGAGTTTTACCTCAACAGTCTTGCATTCTCCAACTGCACGCTCCAAGATTCTACTTCTGTCTGGTGTCTCTTTTGATGAGCCAGTTGCTTCCCCTCGAGTTGTTTGGCTCATGACAACCGAGGGTGCAAGTTTTCCTGTGCTACTGAAGGAACAGGGCCAAACTCTGGGCCCCTCTTAGCCTGCGCACACTTTCTCGCAATGTGACCAACACCTCTACACTTGAAACAGATAGGTTGGCCATCTGGTGTGAACTTTGGCTGTGGTCTGGTCCGGGGGGGTTAGGCTCTGGGAATGTTGGTTGGGTGCCACGTCTACTCAGTTCGCTTACAGTGCTAACTAGCTGAGCAAGTGTTTTGCCTAACTCTGCTAACTGTTTTTCCTGAAGGGCTACTGCTCTCTGAACATCATCTAACACAGTACATTGGTCATTGTTTGTTTTGATAGTTGAACACTGGTTTTCTGAAACTTCTGTCTCAACTTGGTTGTTCCTTACAACTCTGGGACGGTGGGACCTGCTGTCCTCCATTTCCCACATGAGGGCTTCGTTCCTCACGTCTAGAAGGCTGGAATCTGGTTTGTCCCTAACCACTTTTCGGAGTTCACGTCGGAGTACTGCATCCCTTAAACCTTCAATGAACTGATCCCTGAGAACAGTTTTCTCATTAGGTATTACATTTGTGGACTGTTTAACTACTGAGCTCAAGATCTGGGACAGTGCATGTGAGTAGTCACGGAGGTCTTCCCCTTCTGCTTGTTTACGGTTGTAAAAGGTCTGCAAAAGTTGTGTGGTGCTGCGTTTTTTTCCCCAAATGCATTTCTCAGGTAAGAGTATAAATCACTGGGCCTCACTGACTGACCACTCATGCACAGTCTCACCTCTTCTAATGCAGGGCCACGTAACAGAGATAGTATGTAGTCACACTGCTCTTCTGATGTCTGCTCTCTAGACCGTAACACTCTTTCAACCTCTTCAATAAACTCTTCCACAGATCTACCATCGGTACCACACCCCCCACTAAATGCTTGGACTTGGCGTTCTCTTGGAACATAGATGTATGAACGGGTGGGTGCACTGTTACCACTTGCCCTCTGAGCCCTTGTTTCATCATTTAACCTGGTAAGCTCATCTCGCAATCTGGTTAGCTCTTGCATCTGAATCTGTATCTCTTCCATTGCATCTCTACTTGTACCCGTTGCCCCACCTGAGACAGGGTTTAACTGACCATCATTATTACCCACCAACACATCATCGTCAGATTCACTGGACATGATGAAAAGTTAGCTTTGCTTCAGTCCAATGTGAATGTTCAGTCCAAAATGGGTGTTAAGGATACGGTGAAAACAGTCTCGAACTTGGAGTCCGGCTAAATCTTGCTTTCCGCTGATGAAGTTCGTGCTGAACTCCTCTGTGCAGGTATGGATGAGTCGTGTTAACCATGGAGTGCCTCAGCTCATCTTTCGCTGGTCACCACCTCCACAACAGGCTGGCCTCTCAGCTCCAACACCGACGGATCACACCTGAAATCTTCACCACTGCCGTATTTCTCAAATCAAAACTAAAAATCAAGCCACTCTGTTGCCAAATGCAAAAAGTTTTTGTTTGCTTTGTTTGTTAGCTACACCCCACTCCTGGTACCAAAATTGTGTAGCCCGTGGAATTAGATGCCACACAGGACACAATTACTTCAGGGGTTCTTGTAGCTCCAAGTTTATTCCTGACCGCATGTACAGGTCAATTTACAGAGTGGTAACGTTATGCTACTGAGTCTCTCCCGTAAACAGCTTAAATACTGAATTTTGTAACAGTCTCTAACACCCCAAAAAGTTAGAGAAGGAAGAGGCAAAATAAAATAAAATACAGTAAAACTACAGTACAAAATACGGCAGTGGGCAATGACTATCGACAGAAAACACAAAATAAATCATGTTAACAACCATAAACCCACTTACAGCAACTTCAGTGTATAAAATGTACAATTGTAAATGACACTTACACTTCACCAAGTTCAACCAAACCCACGTGGAACTTCCCGGAGATCGCACAACTCAACACACAGTCGACGTCAATTTACCTTCAAACAGAGTTACACTTAATGTAAAACCTGTAACAGTTTTCGAGTAACAAAATACACGGTATGACTTAATGCACGCTAGCATTACCATGAAATTTAGTACACAATGGTCGACGACTGGCGCCCAAAATCCCAGCACACAATTCCAGTAGTGCCTAAATTAAACCATCTTGTTAAAATATTGACAGGTGATGCCGTTTTATAAACTTGTACATTAATATTTTACAAGATATGCATGCATTTACCTAGTCTTCAACACAACAACGTCTCCGCACTACTCCCTCGTTCGTCCTTCGCACGTTAACAGGAAGAAAGACCATGATGCACTTGGCGGAACAACAACAATACTACTCAATGCTGCCGCCTTGTGACCAAAGTCTGCCATCGCATGTAACGCTGTGGAAATCCACTTACAATCTAATACACACTTATTTTAAACAGAACAATGTTAATCTCAAACAAAACAATAAAGAACACATGTATTTACATTTACACAACTTTTAGAACTATATTAAACCAAAGTGGGAAAATCGCCTACGACTAGATTTACCACCCGGCTACATTTATATAGCACATTTCATACAATGTGAGTTAACATACAACAAATATGAACAAAGTAAAATTATAATTATTTATCCCCTGCCTACACTCACATACCCAGAGACAGACAACACAGGTGGAGACACCGTCCAGCTGTACACGTGAGAGAACATAATAATAATAATAATAATGACTTTATTCAGGTCTCAGAATGGAAGGTCCATAGCTCACAGAAGAAACAAGACAAACAGCTACAACATAATATACAGTACATAGATAAAAATTAATAAAAAAGTAAATCTTTCTCTTGTAATATACAAACAGGAGCGACAATGTCTCCACAGTCTAGAGGTATAGCTGACCGAGCTAAAACCATTGTGGGTTAAAGCTTGTATAATTATTTTCAGAGACAGACATTCTACACATGTATCGAAAAACAAGATTTCTTATTAAAGGCAGAGCATGTCGGCACCCCAACATTAACGAACATTTGACTAGCACTACTCCATCTTGGTTGTCTCGTGCCATCATTACACGCTACATTCAGCCTCTGCATGTTCTTTTTGCTGTAAGGCCGCCACAAGTGGGCAGCAGTATATAGTGGTGTACAGAATACTTTGAATAAAACTACCTTTGAATAAGACTACTAAAAATACACAGTCCCAACCTGTTAAGAAGGATTCTCTCCAACACTTTGGATACTAGCTAGGGCTAAAGGTCTGTTATTGTCCATGCTGTTTATCTGGCAAATTGCATCTGAGCCACTGACACCCTCAATATTTGAGGGTAAAGACATTTTAGTACTGTTCATGGCTCTAACCTCTTTCCAAAAGTCAATATAACTTCAGTTATGCATCTTACATGCCAAAGAGTCAGACCTCAGAGTTCTCATTCTTTTTTATGCCAAAGCTCACTAAGATAGAGAGAGAGACAGATATACAGTGAGGAAAATAAGTATTTGAACACCCTGCTATTTTGCAAGTTCTCCCACTTAGAAATCATGGAGGGGTCTGAAATTGTCATCGTAGGTGCATGTCCAGTGTGAGAGACATAATCTAAAAAAAAGTTCTAGAAATCACAATATGATTTTTTAACTATTTATTTGTATGATACAGCTGCAAATAAGTATTTGAACACCTGTCTATCAGCTAGAATTCTGACCCTCAAAGACCTGTTAGTCTGCCTTCAAAATGTCCACCTCCACTGCATTTATTATCCTAAATTAGATGCACCTGTTTGAGGTTGTTAGCTGCATAAAGACACCTGTCCACCCCATACAATCAGTAAGAATCCAACTACTAACATGGCCAAGACCAAAGAGCTGTCAAAAGACACTAGAGACAAAATTATACACCTCCACAAGGCTGGAAAGGGCTACGGGGAATATATAGTCATATACTGTATATATATATATATATTGTTACGGACCCTCCCCCCTGCCTGCTTCCTTCTCTTGCAGGAGGCTGCAGGCAGGGAGACTGATTGGGCTGGGCAGTCACCTGTGCGGCTCAATCTGGAGAGCTTATTTAACCAGGACTGATCAGTTTTCTGTCTAGCCACTAGCTCAGCTCTAGAGTTAGCTAGCTGGTCTACTGGCAGTATCACTGGCAACTCTAAACACTCAGCTCCAGAATCTCCCTGTGCAGCTCTAAAGGCCGCACGTGTAACAGCACAGGCTGGGAAAATGTCATTCAAGGACACCCCCTCAGAATCTGAAGACTTAGCTGGAATCATAATGGGATTGCCATCTGCCCACACCTTGTCTCCTGCTAAATCATTGCCCAATATCATCTGGACCCCCTCAACTGGTAACTGGGGACGAGTAGCAACCTCAACATCACCCACAACCAGACCCGAACTTAAGGACATTGCATGCAAATGTACGGCGAAAGGGACCAGGCTCATGCCTCGAACAACCCCACATCCACCAGTATCAGTTTCACTGGAGAACGGCAAAACTGACTCCAAAATAAAGGAACGTAATGCCCCTGTATCTCTCAAAATCTTAATGGGAACACGCACCTTGCTACCCACCAATGAAACCTCCCCATCTGAAATGAAAGCAGAATAATCACGAGGACGACACCCCAAGCTATGGTCAGCCTGCAATTGACTCAATTCCTCACACTCCAATGATGGGACTGCAGCAGCCATGACAACAGGTTTTACATGACTAGAAAGACTGGCATTCAACACGGGGCACTCATTCTTCCAATGTCCCATGGCCTGGCAGTATCTGCAGATATTAGAATTATATGACGCACTGCGCCCCCCACTACCAAACTTCTGGGGACCTTGTGGAGCAGCTTCACTTACTATCTTTGATCGCAAAGGTCTAGAGTAAGTATCCGTCTTGCGTTGAACATCCCCCTCAACATCAAAATAACTTTTATGGGTTAGCACATATTCATCTGCCAGAACTGCTGCCTTATAAGGAGTTGTCCCCTTATGTTCATTAATGAATATTGCTACCCGTTCTGGAACAGAATCCTTGAATTGCTCTAAAATAATCAAATCACAAAGATCCTCAAATGTGCTAACCTCAGATGATGAACACCAACGGTGAAATTGAGAAACCAAATCACGAGCAAATTCAGTGTAAGTTTGATTATCTTGCTTCTTCCTAAAACGAAAGCGCTGACGGTATGCCTCTGGCACCAGTTCATAGACTTTCAACACTGCAGATTTAACAATTTCATACACCTTGCTATCAGCTACACTCAAAGCTGAGTAGGCCTCCTGAGCTTTACCAGTCAGAACACTCTGCAACAACATAGTTTTATCTGAATCAGGCCAACCTCTAGAATCTGCAATCCGCTCAAAAAGGGAAAAGAAGGTGTCTGGGTCTGACTCACTAAACTTTGGAAGCAAACGAAGGCTATTAACCAGGTCAACATGTGAAGCTCTCTCTGTTGTCCCCTGCTGACCATCCTCAGACAACTTTCCATCTCTGACAAGCCCCAAACGAAACTGCTGCACCTCTAGTTTTGCCTGCTCAGTTTTCTGCCTCCTTGCTTCCAATTCTGCCTCTTTGTCATACCTCAGACGCTCCACTTGCTGTTTAAGTTGCAGCTGTAACAATTCCTTCTGCTGTTCAAAAGTCATATTAGCTGGGCCAGCCACTAAACCGGTTACTGGGATGCTAACTGGCTGCCCCAAAAGCACTCCCGCCTCAATGAGTCTCTGCTTCACATCATTTTTTACACTGTCCTTATATTTCCTATCTACAATCTCAATCTGGTAATGCTCTGCAATTTTCAAAAGCTGCTCCTTAGTGCACTGCTCCAGAGCAGACACTGAAGGAGCCTCAAGGAAACCCTCAACAGAAGCCATATTGTCAATTAACTGCAAACTCCATTAAAGATAACAAACCTGGGCTATCTGAGCAGAAGCCTTCCCCCCTATACCTATACTAACTTCAACAATGACTACCTAACTAACTCTCCCCTAGTCTTCGTGCAGCTAATTGTGGGGGGTACTTATGCACTCAAAACCAGTGGGGTGAAAAAGGGCAACCAGAAAACCAGTGACCCTCTCACAGCCACGGAGGTGCTCCTGAGCAAAGCTCTACCCACGTTCACCGCCACCTAAACCACCACACCACGAATTCCCTAAGGGAAGTCGCTGTCAAGCCTAACAGGGGGAAAGTACTCCTGCTCACATTGGAACACCCAGCTAAGGTCCGACAAAACAAATTCAGCCAGCAAATCTTAGCTACACCACTGACAAAAGGACCATGCAACTCTCTCCTAGGAAACATTAACTGGCCTAACCAAACCTGAAGTTTCTCACCTCACAAACAAATCTAGTCCACAATCTCCTGGACCAAGATAGGGATCCAAAAATTACACAGAATATATCTGACACCCGTACAAACAAATAGGGATCCTGAAATTACACAGAATATATATCTGATACCCTAACTAAACAAATTCCAAAACTCCTCGCACCTGAAGCGAGGCTCCCGGACGAGCCCCCAATTGTCACAAGCCAGCTCTTAGCTTGTGACAAAAAGGAGGTGGGACAACAGGTTTGCAAGCCAAATGCATGATTTATTATAAAAGTAAAGGAAGTATTAAATAAACGTCAATAAAATGTGGTGTGGTTAAGTATGACTATCAGTGGTGTCAGCAGTGAATGGATGAGTGAGATATGTGTGCGTGGAGGACGTCAGCCTAGGAAGAGAGACAGAAAACTGATCAGTCCTGGTTAAATAAGCTCTCCAGATTGAGCCGCGCAGGTGACTGCCCAGCCCAATCAGTCTCCCTGCCTGCAGCCTCCTGCAAGAGAAGGAAGCAGGCAGGGGGGAGGGTCCGTAACAATATAAATATATATATATCATATAAAACACGTAAATCATTACTATGTTGTGGATTCTTACAATTAATATCACAACATCTTATGGCGTCTTTGGGCAGTGCAATGTTTCCCAGCAAGCCATCAGTCCTAACATAATCTATCTATTGCTATTAGCCTCCGTAGTTAACACTGGCAAGCTTTTAACATTTAAAGACAGAGAAAACGGTATATGATCGGTAATGGCAAACTCAAAATGAACCGTCATAGCATCCAAGGAAGCGTGTGCATCAGTTGTACATAAACAATGATCTAACCATGAGATTGTACGCCATGCCTCACTGATGTAAGCATAACTATTATTAGGCAAAAGGACCTTGCTTGACAGTATCAAACCAGTGTCAGAGCAAAACTGCATTAAGTGAAATATCAGCTTTCATGTCTCTTACAACATCAATACAGGTTGAGGCATTATCCTGAATAAAAGAGCCAACAAATGCTAATCTATTTAAATATTCAGCTTCATTTTGATAACGCTCATACGGAGTTTATATATTCAAGATAATGAACCTTGTATCATGACAATTAAACTCAATACCTACAGCCTGATCCACCACCAATCTGATATTAGTGAATCAGAGTTCTTATTCCAGAGGATAGCCACGCCCCCAGATATCCGTCCTTCTACAATTTTAGTACTTAGATCAGTGGTTGATTCCCCTGCCCCATAATATCCATTTTGTAATGTATTTAGACCCTCCAGTTCCTGTTTAGCTAAAAAGGTCTCTTGAGGAAGGGTTGCTTTCTTAATAGAGTACACAGCTGTGCTCTTTTTAAATAGAGCACAGGTGTGGTACATCTGATCATCATCAGGCGGCCCATGAACGCACCTCCACCAGATTCACTTCTGATCTTGGATCCAGTTGGGAGACCGGTGTCTGATGAGAGTTCTGAATGGTTTGTGGGCAAGTCAGGGCGAGACCATTAAGTGATTTGTAAATAGTGAGCGATATTTTGAAATGGATTTTGTATTTTACCGGAAGCCAATAGAGTGATGTTGTCCGGGCGAGTACTCTGGCTGCAGGATTTCCCCACAGTCAAAAAGACAATCTGGGACACCTGAGTAAGCCCCATCAGCTGCTGAAAGCTGCTGGGAAAAGTTAAGTAAACCTTGAATTTATAATATTATACCAAGAAATCAGTGTTTATTTAGATATTTCACGAAAGAAAACAGCAAAAAAAATTACAATAATAAAATATTACAATACAATATAACAAAAGTATTATGACAAACTGTGTTCAACTGTGCTAACTTTTTTTGGAAAATGTTTGTAGTTCAGTGTTTCCAGTCCTACAGTGAGCGTCTGACAACATGAGCAGCCTCAATGACGGTATGGTGTCTGGTGGGGTCCGGTGGGGCCGCGGCAGACGGGGCCTGGCGCACGGTGAGCAGATTGTGGCGTCCATCGAGGGTGTCGCCGCTGACCGTCATGCCGTCCAGGTGCTGACGAAGCTGGAGCCTCAGCTGCTGGTTTTCACGGCTCAAATCCGCCTTGTGTTTCTTCAGCGCATCCCTCCGCAGCACGGCAGCGTTGAGGCGCCTCGTCAACGGCTGCAACTCGGGTATCTCCTACAGACGGACACAGAGGTCAGTGTGCTCCACAGTTTGGGGAACAAGTTTACTGTTCAGCTTGTGTGTCCCTTTCAAATGGAAGAGAAAAGCAATTTATGCTTCATTTTCAACCTTGAATACGAAGCTGTAGCTGCAAAAAGCTGATAACTTTGAAATTGTTATAATATTTGTGTTGATGGTATGTGGGTATTCTTTTGAGAGTAAATAAATACAAGTCTACAGACTCGTATGCTTTATCATGTCCGGCAGAAATATGAAAATGGCAGGAGACATTAAAAAAAAAAAGAATAAAATCAAAATGATTACCAACAGGCCCTAAAAGAAGTTGAACTATCGTTTGTGTGGTCACGTACAGGAGCAGCCAGTCAGGACGGGGGCGGCCGAGGACAAACATGAGCTCTGAATCTCAACTCACCTGTGCTGCTTCCTCTGTCTCAGGTCCAGCTCTCTCCTGTCTGGCGTCCTCTGCAGGGAGTATTGATGAGACTTGGTTCTCCTTCTTGCGGCACATTTCGCCGACACGTAAAACCTTCTCTCCCTGGATCACCACAGTGAAAATGAGTACAGAGAGGACACACGGAAACGCACAGTGGACAGACTGCATGCGGGACGTTTCACCTTGGCGATAACTGCCTGCAGTTTCTTGGTGGCCTTGTCGCTCTTGACGGTGAGGTCAGTCAGCTGTTTTCTCGCCGCTTTCCGATCCTGAGTCAGCTGGTCCCGGAGCTCACGAGTCTTCCTCGTCACCTCGTTTCTGGCCGCTGTCAGATCTTGTTCCGCTGACTGGTTTTCAGTCTTACTGGACTTCACCTGCTCCCTCAGCTGAACGGCAACATCCTGAGAGAGGAAGGAAACAAGACGGAGGCTTTGACTTAACCGTCCGATGCTACATTACACCGGGCTTTACTCCTCTACCTGTCTCTGTTCTCTAACTTCTCATCTGACTCTGGGGAAGATCGGGGATGTGAGGATTTACCAGAAATCCTTCATGACAGCTGTCGTGCGCCATGAACATCAGTCCTCCGTGATCTAAAGCTGGACAGAGAACTCGTCTCTTTGTCTAATTTTTATCTATTTCCAAACTTCTTAAAAAGCTGGAATCAGTTACTTTGATTGAAACCGTACAAAATGATTTTGTTTGGCCACAGGAGGGCAGCGTACCGAGCAGTAAACACTAACATACTGAATTATCAGTTTATAAAGAGTTAAAGTATTGACGACCAGCTGCCTGCTACCACATCCGGCAGTTGCGCAGCAACATGGTCGTCCATCAGGAGACGTGTGCCTGTAACCTGCTTGAATGTCCATTATGTTCAGTCTCATGTAATGATATAGAAATATTGATCATAGCCACTTTAAAGGTGACCTAATATGATGCATTTCCAGCCCTGTATTGAAGCTCCTGTAAAGTAGCTTTGCATGATTCAAAGTTCAAAAATAATTTTCCATGTTATACTGGCCCTTCATGCATCACAGATATGACCATATATTGAAAACCGGCCCAGTATGGTGTACTTAAGTCCCTTGCTTTCTATCTCCCATGATGTGGACGGTTCTCGGTCCTTTTTTCCACATCTTCTACACATGGAAGCTCTTTGACGGGAACTTCAGTAACGTAAGCTTCAGTTATTGAGAGGAAAACTTTCAACTTCACATACGCAACTGTTGGGTTTGTGGTCTTTGTAATTATGTTTTTTCGGTTTAACATCAGTCATGACACCAAACTGGTGAAAAAATGGTGGATAAAGGTATGACTGTTTTTTGACTTTTCAAAATCCACCTAATGCTGTAAACTTGACACTCAGTGAGTAATCCCAGGAGCTACAACAATTGTTTCCTCCACAGACGTTTATCCTTACTTGGACACTTACATTTACATGAATGGGCCAAAATATTCCTTCAGTCTGAAAACACTTTTTTAATGAATTGGATTCGTTTGTGGTCGCAGCGAGAGCTCTTATGAGGAATTTGCTTTAAAAACACAAAATGAAATCACATGATCAGATTAAATCGCCTCCATGAAATACACTTCCACTGACCTGCAGCTTCTTTGCCGCCTTCATGTCTTCGCCGATCCTCTGGATGAACTGTTGGTGCGAGGCGACCAAGATGTTGTGCTCCTTTGTTTCCTGGCTGCACTGCTGCAGAGCTTCCTGGTGCTGAAGGGTCTTCTCTTTCAATTTGTCCATTTCCTTCAGGCCCAGAGCAGGCATCTGTCCATGCACAGGGGGAGACTGACTTCAAAAGGAGAGAGGGATCTGGCTCTGAGGGAGATACCCTGGTTTCATAAGCGCTGGCGTTCGACGCGATGCTTTCACGGTACAGTCGGTCGATTTCATTCATCACTGTTTTGTGTTGCTCCTCCAGGTTTAACGTTGCGTCCTCCAGATCAGCTCGCTCCTGCTTAGGATGTGACAATTTCTGCTTCCTAAAAAAAAACAAAAAAAAACAGACCCCGTTCACACCAGAGAGATTAATGCAGGACCCCTAATGAATTTGGTGAAACCTTGACTTTTCCAAATGTCCACCCTCTGCAAGACGTTCACTGTCAGTTACATCAGATCTGTGAGGGGGCTGGACTGCTGCTCTGTTACAGTGCAAAGAAAAAAATAAACTTTCTAACATTGTTAAGGTAGCCAGCAAAATAATTGGCACACAATAGCTTTCTTTGGCAGACATCTACTGTATAATCGACAAGTTATGCAAAAGGCTCGGACTGTCATAGCCAGCGTGTCATGTCTCAAGTATTTTTGCTTATGTTGCTGGGGTTTTATCCCTATTGCAAATCAAATTTTCCCTGGTAGGACAATAAAGCTTGAATTGAACTGAAGGCCTAAATCATTAAATCAAGTTCCCGACCTTGTTACCCAGCTGCAAGTACTTTAAGAAACAGTGTTTAATGGTAATAATTTTAAAGAGAAATTAAATAATGCATAAGACTCGTGATGGACAGCATTAAAATAGATGCCGTCTTTCTGTATTTAAGTCGTTTTCCTGGCGTCTACATTACCCACAATGCAACACTTCTCTGACAGTTGCGTGGTAGATGGTGATGTGCAACGGCGAAGTAGCCTGCAGCAGATGTGCAAATGAAGCTTTTGTGAAGCACTGAACCACTTGAGCCAATTGTTTTGAACCTGCTGATCAGTTGTGTTCACCTTTAAGAACGGCTTAATCATCAGTGTGTTTGTTCGGTCACAGCTGTATTGAACGCAGCAGTGTGTGAGAGGCGCTGTGGTTCCTCAGACTGACCTCTCAGCGATTAACCCGGAGGTGAGGTGCTGCATGCCGGCCTCCCACTGCTGCTGTACAATCTTTAAACGTTTGTCCTGCTGTACCCACAGCTGGTCCATACGCTGCAGGTGGGTACGCCGCACCTGAGACGACTGGCGCTCCCTCTCCTGCAGGTCATGCACCAGATTCTGCAACACAGAGAAACGGGAAGTGACAAGCTGAGAGTCAACAAGTAAACTCTCAGGGACGTGGAGCAGGTCGGATCCTCTGAAGCGTCGGTTCACCTTGATGACGCTGTCCAGGCCGTCCACCTCCTTCTCAAACGTCTGACGGAGCTCCATGATGTCTTTCTGCAGCTCAGCATCTTGAGTCTGACGGAGCATCGACCGCCAGCCTTCGTTCAGCTTCAGCAAGTTCATTTTAGTGTTCTTCTCTTCCTTCTGCAGCTTGTCCTGAATTCACAGAGAGGAAATAATCAAAGTGTTTACCGGTTGAAATATTGATTAATTTTCCTTTTTCTCTTCGGCTGGATTTTACGGGAGTATAGAGAACTAACTTTTAATTTGAAAGGGCTACTTCTTATGAAGCTTTTTGGTTAAAAATGCTGGCTGAAACGTCCTCTGAAAAGTATTTGCTTGTGTTATAATTAAAGTTGAAGCTCTTAAGGAGCTGAAGTGTTGGTTGAAGGTTAATAACTGAAAACAGATCAGTTCTGAATCTGTTTATTAATTGATGTGAAAGTGATGAGAACAGTTGAACTGCTGTTGAAATCTCAGAGATCAAAGCAATGCAACTCAGTTTTAGATGGGAGCAGCTGAAATGTCGGTGTGTCTTGAGTGAAAGCAGTTGAGTCAGGTGATAAATAAGAGATTAAAACAATTGAAGTGTTTGAAATAAAGAAAAATACACAACGATTTTGAACATGCTAAACTTCAGATTATCAAATTTTCTGCTCTATTTCTGTATATATGATATTGGCATTTTGCACATTGATTTTGCAAATTCTATGCATATATTTTAACTCAAACAATGAAATGCTTGATTATAACGACAAGTGTAACAATTGTTTACAGAGCTGAGAATCAATTCTGTACAATGACAGAATTTTAGAAAAAATGTATATTCTGGCCCGGTAATGTTTTTTAAAAAAAAATAAAATAAAGTACTTTATTAAAATAAAATCCATGTTAATATATAGCCGGATGTAAACACAATTTTTTTTAACAGAATTTCAAACATCTTTCTAAGTTTTGGAACAATCTAGTAGATCGTTGAACCATTTATGAAATTCACTTAAAAGAATAACAGACGCTCTGTAGTCTGAATATTATTCTGCACACCACACGTCCATCAGGACTAAAATACATACATAGAAATTCAAAACAGGAAAGCATTTGATTAAAACATTTCAAGGGTAATTTTTGGATTTAGGAAATATGAACAATCAACATCACTAACTTGAATAATTTTAATAACTTTGTCTATAATTTTTTTATTATTATTGTTTATTGTTACCTTGAGGAAGTGTGTGAGGGTCTCTTCTTTCTTCTTGGCCATCTCCTCCTCAGCCTGAGCTCTCTGCTGCAGGTACACCAGCTTCTCCTCCTTCTTCTTTGCACCTCCGCCTTTAGCTCCCCCACCTTTCTGTGCTTTTTTCGGCATGGTCCCTCCTCCTCCTCAATCTGCTGGCCACTGCTGTGTTTATTATCTGACAGGAAAGCCCCTCTGCAATGGGATCAGAATCAGTTTTATTGCCACGTACATTTCCACACACGAGGAATTTGCCTTGCTATAAATTGGTGCTTACAGTACGTAATTAGAGATGTAAATATATATAAAGTAAAGAACAAATGTACAAGTATGCAAAAATGTTGTGAGGATGGGGTGAGGGCTGAACCTGAAAGTGTTACACAATTGATTTTATGCTGTAATAAATGGAATAAAACATGACTTTATTTTTCTACAGGGTTTCATAAAAGTACCACATTTGGTTTGGGTCCCCTCTGCAAGCCAGTCTAAAGGAAGTAGGGTTTATCTAGAACAAAGTAGGTGAGTGCAGCAGGTGAGTATAAAGGTCATTAAATCACGTTTGGTATAGAGGAAGGCATTACATCTGGAACTTTTGGACTTAAAATACCTGATTGTGTTGCTGAAAATAGATTGGATATACATGTGTAGATGAACCCAAACAAGACAAGAAGATATAAATACTAAACTAAAATATGTAGGTGAAATAAAACTGAAATCTAATCCTAATAAATACAATTATACTATCTCATATAAGGCTGCAATGATTATTTACATTACCAATAATTCTTCTTGTCTTGTCAATAAAATGTCAGTAAATATATGTATTTAGATAATATAACAGCAGGCCTAATTTCTCCAAGTGTCACAAATATACTGAGCTTACTGTCATATCTTGACGTTGGAAAAGTTGGAACCAGATTTTTTGGGGGCATTTTGTTTAAAATGACTGATTGTCAAATTTATGTTGATTGACTTTCAGCACTACATTGTTAGTCTGAGCAGCTGTACTGCTATGTTGATTTCTTTTAATGAAAAGCTGCTTCATTCAAATGGCACAGATGAAAATAACGCAACAAGGAATCTACATATACACAAAACACACAAGTATGTAGTAATACAGGAATAGGACTGAAGTGACCTAACCTAATGTAGTAATCTTTGTGTTATCATCCTAAAATAAGCAATTCCTCCCAGTTAAACAGAAAAAAATGAAGAGAAGAAATATAAAATAAGTATGTTGCAAATTAGACCTCACTAATTCAATTTAGAAGTCCTGCATTAAACATTTTGCTTAAGTACAAAAAAGTATTAGGCCCAGTAACACAGTAGGCTTATGTATTAATCTTACTGGAAACACTTACTTAAAAACATTTAAGCAAGTTATCTGCAGCATTACATTCAGTTACCATAGATCTATTTACACTTCAGGGAACGTTTGATTTTAAAGTTCAAAGTAAACAGCAAATATTTTTGTTTTTAATTAAATTATTTATTTTCCAAATGCCCTAGGCTTGATTGTTGATTTTATTTTTAGTTCTGGTAACAAATTGAAATTGAAATCAATATTCACAATTAATTGTTCTAACTGTTTGATAGTCCAGTGTGACAATTTACCCAATGCAGTGTGACAACTTACCTGCCGATGGGGCAAATTGTCACAAGTGCACACTTTCTATTCAACAGTCTGCAGCTCCATAATGAGATAAGAAGACGTAATGAATACAAAACTTCTGCCCAAGACTTCATTATTTCATTTGGTATGACATTTGTACCATTGCGATGTACGGTGCTCAGTAAATATTAGAACTGTAAAGTGATGAAGGGCCTGTCGCCGTTATCGAAATCATTAATTAAACATAAACTGTTGGTACGTTGCACCGTCACGAATATATTTAAAGTTACTCCGGCGTGATTGTGTTGATGTTTCTAACTTACCTGTGAGCGAAATAACCTGAAATGTGTCCCGTGTTTTGTGAAGCTGCGTGCAAGTCGAGTATTTTTGTTCCGTCTCCTTGGCAACAGCGTCTCCAGAAACACCGTGTCGGTCGATTAGAGGTCACGTGACAACACTTTTGTTGTTGGTTTTTAATTTGAACAAAAGTGGAGCCTGTGTACAACCATAAGGGCCAAAATTATTAAGTAACACATTTTCAATGGTACATTTACTTTTAGGCTACTGTTTTTAAATACTCGCTGCTTTTTTGTGACATTACAACAGGTTTTAAAGTGAAACTGAGTTTGTAACTCCCTTCTGCTACCTATCTGACAATAAACAGTATATAAGAGTAATTATTTATTTATTTTTTTAAATTCTACTTCTCCTTCACTGTCTTTCAGAGGAAAATATTGAACTTTTTACTCAACTACATTTATCAAACAAATAGCCTATAGTTAGTTGTGAATATATGCATTAACTTTACCATATGAGATAAATTATAAAATACAGTCCCAATTGCAAATTACCGAATTTCCCCTTTAAGTCACATTGAGTATAGAGTGTCCCATGAAAAGAAAACCTTGTTAGTGAAACGTCCATCTTTGATTATCCAGCAATATAATTTAAAATTGACACTATGATTTTTCTGATAGTATAGGTGCATTAAACAGATTATATTTTAAATGGAATAGATTATACTTTAAATAGAACACTTACACTGCAGAGCTTTAGCTGTAACTCAGTATAATTTTTATTATGTAGGTTTTGCTCCTTTTTAAGTAAAGAAACCGACCCCCACTGGTTAGGTTGCACTCTGTGTGTAAATAATGTAGCCTGTATTACAGATTTAGCCATAATAATATATTTAGATATCACTGGAAGTAGACAACCTCCACCAACAGCGAAGTGACTCAATACAAATGTTGGAATTCCTTCAAAAATAAAATACTGCTTATAAACTCACTAAACCTTTAACAAATTCACTCTTTCAGATCTGTATTTTCTTGTTGTTTACACCAGATTACATAAATATTTTCAGTACTCTTTGTAGAAAAGTATTTGCTAATGAATGATCTTTAAAAGGAAGCACTATTTTTATTTCCCAATATTTGCAGGAAAAAAATTCTGGTGAATCCTTTATTTATTTCCTAGACATGACCTCGATGTCCTCTGAGTTGGGCCGGACTACAGGTGAGTGTTACATGGCTTCTGATGTTAGAATAATAGTGCTCTGACAGGCCGATCTCAATACGATCTCCAGGTGTAAACACGTAACATGGGTTTAACTTCCTTTCAGGTCTGTCTCATACTTTATACATAAAGTTTAGCCTGTACCAATATTTGTAGTGTTTCAGCAGCGAGTATAGAAGGGAATTACTGTAACCGTACACTTTTTACAGTGCAGTAATAGCAAATGATGACATGCCAAGTGCATTCATGCTTGCATTTGTATGTATAATTAAACTAGCCAATTCTCCAGTGCTTCACAGAAGTAAACTGAGTTTTGTGTTCTGATCTTTTGCGTTCCTCCTTTGTGCGGTTTGTTTCCTGTTATTTGCAGTTTGGACACCAGATGGCGCCACATTTCTTTCTGATGCGTTGAGCAGCTTCCGTTACCATGAACACAAGTCAGTGAACATGCTGTAAAAATAACTATTCTTTATTGAAAGACAAGGAAAACAGGTAATAAATACAGAAAAAAGGACAGAAACATCCAAATCTAATAGGAGGAGACCTAAAAAAACAACAACAGAACCAGGTTTCCCAAAGATTTCAAATATTTGACAAATATTTTATCTGTTGTAGTTATCAGAGGCATTTTGACATATTAGATTTTTCTGTTGTGGCAGAGATTTGGCACCTTAATGGTATAACATTTTATTATTCCAGCTCTGCGTTGACAACATAGTTACACATCACACTTTTATGTCCCTGTGAGTCTATGTTCCTGCATCCGCCGGTAAAATAAACAAACAGAAGAGTTTAAATGAACAAATTGGTGCCGTAGCTGTGTCCTCGTAAAAAGAATACAGATTCGAGTTTATGAAAAATACAGAAATCTACAGGTTTGGCAAAATGTACATCAAGATAATCACAGCATAAACAAGGATGGAGCTTAAAACGACTTGGAATATATTTCTGTTAGCAAGTCATTTGATCCTGTAATTTATGATAGAAATCTGAAATACAAATAGGTCAAGGTTTAAGAAATGTCTGTGTTTATTTTGTTTTGCAGAATTTTCTTGTCTTGTACATTATCAATTAGTTTAAGCTTTCTGTTATAATATTCTAAACCGGACCGGAACACTTTCAAAAATTGTCACATAGACATAAACACACGGGGGAGAAAGAGTCCAGGTTGCAAAATACCAAACTTACCCTTTAAATCATCTTGAGTGTAGACTATTTTATCACAGAAAAGTTTTCCCATCTTCAAAAGACTCTTAATCTTTGATTAACAGATACATAAGTAATGAGAGCTGCTTGGTTTAACACCCTGTGTGGACTGACATATTTAGTCCATCCAGATCGCTGGAAAGTCTGAAATCATTCACTACTCTCTCAACTAAAATGTATGAAATCCACCTGGATCATAAGAATAAATTTGATTAGATTAAAGAATTCAGGGTTTTTTGTTTAGGTGATTAATTTCCAGAGATGAAGCGTAAATTCAGATTACTCTGGAATAAAGACAGAAGTGTTACATTAACTTAAAAAAGTTAACATTTTCTTATAGTATCTTGTAAAACAGAATTTTGATATGACAATTACAAATTATTCATTTTTCTTCATAAGATGCAGACCTCATAATTAAGACACACAATGAGAAAATCTCATATTGACAAGATTTGATACACATCTGAGCTAGTTTTCACTTAACTATGAGATACGGATCTCAACAAAACTATCTTACAATATGTATATTTTGTAATTATGAGATACAGAAGTAATTATAAGAGGACCTTATTTTTTTCTCTTCAATCTGCAGTTTATTATTGGATCCAGCAGCATCTATTTTACATACATTAGCTTCCACTTTTCACAGTTTTGTGTTGTACTTTTAGGGTAATTAGAGTACTTTATGTAAAAAAATCTGATTACAGAATCAAACATGCTGACGGTGGATTGTTTAGTGAAAAGTGAATTGGTTGTTTGGTGATGTTCCAACGTCTCCTTCATTAAATAGAAAAACATTTATTTAGTACATACGTGTGTGACTGATGATGTTGTCTTTTATATACATGTGTTCAAGTGTGTGTATCAGTATTAGTTGGTATACGTGTACAGAATATATATACAGTGTGTGTGTGTAAACTACTGTACTTCCATCTTTGTGCTGCACAGGATATTTTGTTTGGTTAACTCTTCTTCAAATGGCTGTTACAGGAAGAAGAAACGTCTCTACCTTCAAATTGAGGACATTTTCTAAAGTTAATATTTAGTCAGTCACATCTTCAGGCTGGTGAAAGGTTACGTTTGGGTTAATGTTGTCATCACAAGTATAGAAGTACACAGGTGTGTGTTTTCTTAGTTGTTCTCTGTGAAGTCTCGACAGATGCCTCGGACCACCGCAGGGATGAACTCAGCTAGGCCGGTGAACTCTCTGGTGAAGAAGGTGTGGCTGTCCTTTGGCTCTGATGACATCGCTTTGAGGTCATCCAGGGGCGTCCAGGCCACGCCCACTGAATACATGATGACGCCTAGTGATTGGTGGACGGGAGAAAGGGGAGGAGATGAAGACTTCAGGAATAAGTGAACACAAACAGCTGTTGTTTTTTTATTTTATTTTAACACACACCTTGTTTCTGCGCAGCCAGCGCCGGGCCTCTGACGTCGTCATATGATTGGCCGTCTGTCACCAAGATGAGAAAGTTGCGACCTCGTCCTGTTCGCCTGGTGGAGAATAACAAATCTTTAAATTAAACAAAATTTAGACACGATGAATCCGTCTGAGACAAACCCAGACCCATCTGTAACCTCAGCTATCTCCAAGCCTCTTTATTTTTACCATCTCATCTACAGGCTGCCTGGAAAATTTCCAGTTTTATTACCAAAAAGGGCATCTTGGGTCCAACTTTAAGTCGTCCCAGGCCTTTCTGTGTGGAGACTGCACATTCTCCCTACGTCTGCATGGGTTCTCTCCCGGTGCTCCGGCTTCCTCCCACCGTCCAAAGACATGCAGGTTAGGTTAACTGGCAACTATAAACTGCCCTTAGGTGTGAATGTTTGTGCCACCTCTGGATGGTGATGAGTGACGTTTTGTTAAATTACTAAAATCACTTTGCATCCTAAGGCATGTCCGCCCATCGTCAACCACTTATCCTGTGTACAGGGTGGCTGGATTAGCCTGCACGTCTTTGGACAGTGGGAGAGAACCCATGGGTGGGTGTTTTTTTTGGGTGTTTTTTCCTCGTAGAAACAGAATGCAACACTCAGGTGTGGTGTTACCCGAACAGGTTCTTGGTGGTGTAGGTGATGGCTGCTCCAGTGGCCGTTCCTCCGCTCATGTAGGGGATCCTCCTCAGAGCATTGATGGCATCCTCTTTGTTAGAGTGGTCAAACAGGCCGAACTCCAGCTGCTGATCATACGTAAACTGCACCGCACCTGGACATCCGACACATAGTCAGTCAGCCAATCAGCTCACCAGTTAATCAGTTTTCATCCATTAATGTAATAATTTGCATCCTGTGAAGCTGACCGATGCGAGAGCCCACGTCTGAGACGTCAAAACTTCTGGCGATTCCTGCCACGAAGTCCAGGACCAGCTGAAAGTTTCCCTCTCCGACGCTGGATGAGCCGTCGATGAGGAAGCCGAGGTTCACCGAGTTGTAGCAGGTTTTACCTTAAAAAACACATTTACATTACACATGCACATTTTCTCAGCTCAGCGTTCAACTTTTTATAACATTTCACTTCAACACAAGAAAAAACAAAAACTAAGAGGCCATTCTTGGCACTAATTCTTTCTGGAATGCTTGACCGTTTTTAGCTCTACTACTGGGAAGATATTTGTTCATATTGCAGCTGTAATGAACGTCGCAGCCTCTTGGATCCTAGCAGAACTTTGGACTGTAACATTTATGAAGTGATGGAAAATATTGTTTCTGAAAGTGATTTTTTTTTTAGGATACATAGGTGTAATTCTTGTGCAATCAATATTTTCGTTACTAAGTGCAATTCAATTTTCATTTTTAATCATAAAGTGTAACAAAATTAAATTTTTCAGTACAGGTTCAGGTTTGTGCATCTGGTACTCTCAAATCTCCTGACCTGTACTTGTATCCTCACATTACCACTGCGTGCAAATATCAATATTTACAATTTAAAATCGGACAGCGGCTCCAATCCAGTCGGCAGCCTTAGGATTATGTCTGTAAACCCCTCAAAATACAGGATAATGTGGGCCGATAATCTGTTCTAACCAGCCTTGGATCGGGAACACCCCGATCGTTGAGGCGATTGGACCAAAATCGGCCTACTTATCCTAAATAATCCGCAACAAAACTCCCTGTAAAACCTCAACTTCACATTTTCACAATACAATTTGCGTACAGATTTAAAAAACAAGATATAATCTTAATGCTAAGCTAAGCTAACTGTCTGCAGATTCATATTAAGAAACAGACAGAGTTGTATTCATCTCTTCTAATGCTCTGCAAGAAAGCAAATTTCCTTTATTTTTGGTCTTGTTGAGATCCATGTTTTGTCGTCTCTGGACTAATAAAGAGACAGATGGAAGTGAAGTGTGTTGCTGTGGTGAGACGGGTGTAGTTGTGTCTTACTGCACAGCAGGCCATCCAGCGAGCAGAGTCTCTGCGTGAGAGGTTTGACATGTTTGGTGGTGCTGAACCAGCTGGGGATCAAATAACTGAAGAACCCGTTATCTTTACACACCGCCTGCAGGAAGAGGAGAACGCGGCCTGTAGTTATGGACATGTGATATCTCCAAAACACTTGACAGAAATCCAAACATTTAGCTGAAGTTCATTTATAAATAAAAGTGTGCACCTTCTTCACAAAATCCTTGTCTCGCACCATGGTGAGCTCCTCAGGTGCCGGTTTGGCCACAGACACCAGGAAGACGTTGATGCCAGACTCTCGGGCCAACATGGCCGCCTGCTCCAGGTCGTCAGACGGCCAGCCGTCAATCAGCACCACCATCACCCGGGGGTGACCCCGCCTCCCCCCATTCTCCTGGTTGAAGAAGGTCTCCGCCACGTGCATGATGGCCTTACCTGCACGAGGCCAACAGTAACAAAAGACACCAGTTAGATATTTTAATGTACTTCTAACATAGTTTTAGCCACAGTGGAGCTCCCAAAGCCTCATGGGAGATGTAGTTGTTAACAAAATAACTGTTTAATCTTGGTTAAAATTATTAGGTGTTGTTTTATAATGGGTGTGGACACTTGCCTCTTCTGAAAAGCTCGAGATATAAATCTAAATGTGTGATTTTGACCGTGTGACATCCTGGATATCTCTGTAGGAATCTTTTTCTACATTATATTAAAGAAATGCAAAAATATATTTCGACATATGTTGTTAAATTACGTTTTTACATCATTCAAGTAACATCTCATCATACCTGTGTGTTATATGTTCTCTATATATTCTAATTTTAATTTTAAAAAGTAAATACAAAAGAGAAGCTAACCAGAAAGTTGGCAGCGCCTCAGATTTTAATAGAACAGGCTACGAATCAATATGAACAAAGCGGGATTATATGTGTGTGTCTTCGTTGATGACAAAAATGTTAGACCTGGAAATTGTGTATGATGATGTTTTGTTTTTTCATCTGCTTTTGGGTTAATGTTGGGCTGAACAATTACTTAACATGAATGAATGAAAATGAGAATAAATATGTACGCAAACCATGTCCCAATTGCAGAATAATCATATTTAGACATTTTTTCTAAATCGTTCCGTCGTTAAGGTTATGGGCTTAGCAATGTGACTGAAAGCCCTCACAAGCAGAGTATAAAGTACAAACATGCATTTGTGTGTGTCTGTGTTACCTGTGTTGGTGTTTCCTCCCAGGTAGGCCAGCTCCTTGATGGCAAACAGCAGCTCTTTAGGCTGAGTGTAGTTGGTCAGTAAGAACTCTGTCCTGGGAGTGTCACTGTGCACACACACATGAAAAACAAGCCTCACTGGAAGGCTTCATGGCTCCAAATTGAGATCACTCCGAGTTGTCAGCACAGAGAGTCCATTTACGCAGTCAGCAATGGTGGAAGAAGTATTAAAGTCATTTGCTTCAGTAAAAGTACTTATACCACACTGAAAATACTCCACTGCAAGCAAAAGTCCTCTATTCTTAAACAGTATTAACATCAAAATGTATTGAAGTATCACAGTAAAAGTACTCATAGTCCAGTAAAATGTCTCCTGTCTGTGTTTCACTAAAATATCTGATGTTTCTGGATCAATATTACTGTTGCATTTTATAGGTTGAGGTCATTGTAACTCCTGCATATCCTGTTGGGTTAAACTACAGCAGTGCATCATATTCTATAAGACCATCATATGTTTGCAGCTTCCTGTGAGAATCACGTATCTCTAAAACTTCAACTTTTCATGAGCTCAGAAAAACAGCCCCGTTTTCAGCTTTGTGACGATGCATTTTCCAACTGATCCAAGTGGGCTTTAAATGGTTTATTTAGTTTAAGAATTTATCACAAACATTCAAAATAGCCACAGCAGGAGATTTTCACTGCACAGGAAGGGAACGAAAACTGTATCTGAAAGGTGACAAAATCTGTCGGACAAATGTAGTGAAATAACAAGTGCAATATTTAGCTTGAAGGGGAAGTGCTAGAAAGCAGCATAAAATGGAAATATTCAAGTAAAAGTAGTCTTTGTCCTTAAGTGCAGAAGGCCTACTTAAGTAAAGGTACTTCACTATATTCTATTACTGACGTGAAAAATACTTTTATTACTTTACCATGTTGTACCTTATTGTACAGAAATGTCGATGTATTTACTCAAGGACCTGTATCTGTTTGTTATTGCATTTCTTAACTGAAAAGGACTTATTTTAGTTTAATCTGACAAGGAAAGCATATTTCTACAAGAAAGTCTTCATACCTGATTTACTTACTAGAGCCATTTTCCAGAAAATTCTCTTTATTCTCTCGTATTTTTTTATTTTATCTGTATTATTTATTTTAAACCTGAATTTGTTCAATATTTACACCATTGCCCAGACGCCCTGTGTGTGTCTGACCTGGCCTGGATCAGCCCCACATGCGGTCCTGTTGATCCCACTCTCAACATGGCCGCCAGCTTGGTGACAAAGTTCTTCTGCAGGTTGAACCGCCGCTGCCCGATGTTGCTACTGCTGTCGATCACCATTGCGATGTCCATCTGACAGTCTGCACGCACACACAAATGAGCACAGGATGCACTAGTTTCCCTTCATTTCAGCTTCATTTCGTTGTTACAGAATTATCAAAGAGATGAATCCTAAATTTAGAAAGTGTCTGACAATGAAACAGTGATCCTGAAGTATGACTTAGGTCTACTTAATACACATTTGGACATCTTGGTTTCTTTTTCAAAACCTCCAAAAGAGCTAACATACCAACCTTTATTTCCACCTGTCAGAGCTTTCTTCACTGACAGCTTCTTCAGTGGTTTCTTTGCTGCAACACAAACACACAGGTCAGCTGGGGTAGCACAGTCTGTCTGGTGGAAACATCACATTCCTGTTGTGTCTGGGAGCTTCGGGAGAACAAAAACACCTCGACAGCTGCGGGAAAAGCCTGTTAATTTACCTCCATGTTAAGCTGCAAATTCTCAAAACCAAACTAGCATTTAAATAACAAGTCTCAAATAACAGGCGGCATGAACAGATCTCAAGACGTACCTGCACTGTAACTTCTCACATGGTAAATTCAGTACACTGTTTCCACAACACTAATTATTTATAGTTGCTGCTTTATTGTTTTTTTAAATCACTGTTAAACACCATCAACAAAACTCAATACCTGCAGATGTTTCAAAATAAAAGCCCATCAGAAAGTTGGAGGTTTTGCCCTTTGAGTTTGTTTTGGTAGCTTTTAATGTAAAACACCTTTGCAGGATGTATTGAGTATCATTAACACAAACATTACCATGCTAGAAAAATGGCAAAATAATACATGTGACTTTAGTAAATCAGCAAATAAGAAACCAGTGAAAGCATTTTCACACAGTGGTGAGTATTTTCCGTCACATAATGTAGAATACTGTACATATTTCTACACTCCTATTTATTTATATTTTCTTTTTACTATTTTTTACTTGCCAACATTTGTTATTATTTCCACATCTTCAATGCCTTGATTAGCAACAGGAGCAACTGCAATACATCAATTTCCCCTCGGGATTAATAAAGTATTTCTGAATCTGAGTTCTGCACATTAAAACTGCACATTGTCGAGTTGCCTTTTATTGTGGCCAGCCTAAGGCCTTTTATTGTGGCCAGCCTAAGGCCTTTTACTGTGGACAGCCTAAGGCCTTTCACTGTGGCCAGCCTAAGGCACACCTGTGCAATCCCCATGCTGTCTGATCAGCATCTTGATATGTCACACCTGTAAGGTGGATGGTTTATCTCGGCAAAGGAGAAGAGCTCACTGACACAGATTTTGACAGATTTGTGTACAATATTTGAGAGAAATAGGCCTTTTGTGTACATAGAGAAATTCTTAGATCTTTGAGCGCAGCCCATGATGAATGGGGACAAAAACAAAAGTGTTGTGTTTATAAGTTTGTTCAGTGTATGTATCAAATATAAAAAAACAGGAGAAATCAGACAAAAAATACTTGTCTCTAACATAAATCACTAAATAAAGGCCTGGTTCTCTCTGCAGCTGAGATAAATCAAAAGCCCCAGACTTTTATTTAAGAATGTGAGGTATTTATGTATTATTTGACTTCAGCATATCAGTAGTAGTATAAATAATGTGTAGAATTTACCTGATTGTGCAGCTGCAGGCAGATCTGTGGTACTGGTGTCACTGGTCAACTCCATTGGGACACTTAAAGGCTCTGACACACACACACACACACACACACACACACACCAATAAGTGAGAAGGTGATGCAGTTTCAAAACAAGGTCAGCATTATATAAATCTGTAATAACTGTACCTGCCCACTAGGAGGCAGAAGAGCTCAAAACAATGTGACACACACAGATTCCTCTCTGATCATTAAGCTGCCTGCTTTTAGATGAGATTTAATTTTAGATTTATCATCGTCTCTCTATATTTCCTTCATTTCAGTGAAGCAGTTTCCTGTTTCATTGAATCTTTGGACAAAGGATACTGGGTTATGTTAAATATTAATAATATTAATATCTTTGTTACAAATTACAAATGATCAGAGTTGTAATACAAAGATTATCAAGCAATGAGAGGAAATTTAAGGCTGCTTTAAAGGATAATATTTTTAAACCTGGGCCCTATTTTCACATATGTTGGTTTTGAAAGACCCTTCAGCCTCACTGCCACAAAGCAGCTGTAGTGGCTGAAATGTATTCCTTTGGGGAAATTCTGCTCACAAAAAATGCTTCTTTTGCCACCGATAGGCTTAAACTGTTTCACCAGGTGTCTGACAATATCAAGGAAAGGATCACTACCTGAGGCCCCATCCACACTACTGCGTTTTCGTATTAAAACGGAGACCTTTTGCTACGTTTGCACCTCCCATCCAGACTACAATGGCGAAAACAAAGACCTAAAACGGAGAAGTTTGGAAACGCTGCCAACCCCGTTTTGCGTTTCAAAACTCTGGAGGGCGTTTTAATAAAGACGGGCAAAAACGGAGGACTTTAGAAACGATGACGCAGACGCTCGACTCTCTGATTGGGTCTTATAATTCATGCAAAGCAGAAACACGATGCTACTACGAGTTTTTGAGTGAGTATTTTTATTAAAATATTCTGTACTGTGCAAATAAGACCTGAGCCTATCTGCCTACACTTGTAAGCAACTGTGCATGTCGCCGTTTACTTTGTAACCCAGTCTGTTTTCCGCCGCCACAGTCCCGTGTTACATTCAGTAACAGTCACAGCTTGTTATTGCTGCATGCAAAAAAAATGTCATCTGCATTTCTTTCGCCAAATTTTCTGTAGGCTAACTATGGAATACACCATCTGCTTCATGTTTACACGCACATGCCCAGTGTACTTGAACGGCCAATAGATGTGCCAGTCGTTTTAATGTAGACGGAGATCAACTCGCAGCTAAAACGCTGGTGTGGACAGAGGTCGTAATAGTTTTAATTCTCCGTTTGTAAACTAAAACGCTGAGTAGTGTGGATGGGGCCTTAGGGACACCATTTGTTTTTAACAGGAAACTGAAGTCTCGCTCAGTTCTCTAGGACAGTTCTCGCTCTGAAATCTCGTGAGAGGGAAGTTGTTGCAGGAAGACGCTGGTGGAAGCAAGGGAGAGGAGTTTGTTGTGTACGTAGAGGAGCTACTAGCTAGACTTGATTTCCTAACGTTACCACACCACAACAAACTCCTCTCTTCATCCCTGACTCTGAGCCAGTTTTGTTAAAATTACCAAATGTATCCGTTCTCCTCTAGGGAGCAGCAGAACTCAATAGACACAGTCCTGACGCATATGCTATGTTCAAACTCACATTTTTCTGATGGAGATCACAACTCCATCTGAAGTTTGAAAGCTACAAAACAAGTGACTAAGTGGACTGAGTTGCGATTTGTTGGTCAAACTGCTGTTTCCTAAATAAAGAATGATGTTTCAATCTCAACTTTTAAGCCAACTTGGACAAAAAGTAATTTGGACCTTGTTGTTCTGTAAAAGGAACAATTTGTAGAGTCCTTCATCCCAAAATCTTCTGAAGTCATTCTTGCAACTAATGAGTATTTTAACTGATGATTAATCTCCTGACTTCTGTTATTTATCGAGTCATTGTTTAATCAATTAAATGTGGGAATAATTGAAAGCATCACAGTTTTCCAGATTCCAAAATAAAGCTTGGTCCAAAACTTCATTGGCCAATAAAACTAATCAATCCCCAGCCCTATCGATCAATGAGTAAAATGGCTCCACCTACTAGTGAGGCTGAATGAGGCGGTCCAGCGTGACAGGTCCTGTGATTGGATGCCGTGGGCGTAGGAGCTCATGTAGTTTTGTCGTCCCTGCAGCTTGTGAACCCTGACGGGGCCACCGGATGGACCCAGCACCCCACTTCAGACCAGAGACAAAAAAAAGTGCAGTATTGTTCTGGTTTGTCACAACTTGGGTCTTTTTTTCCGTAGTTTAGAGCATTATTTTTTAGCCTGATTCCATATCTCTGATCAAGGTCATCTATCATTATCATTATTAATAAACAAAATTAAAGTTTGTAGACCAAAACAACAAAAGTACATTTATATTAAAATAGGGTAAGATATAAAATAAATTAGAAAAATATAGACTATATATATTTCACTCGATGCATCATTTACATTTTGTCCAATGACATATTAACTTGGTGAGACATGGAAAAACTTTGTAAAATGAGTCCCATGTTGTAATTAACTGAATAATCCTTAAGAGTAAAGAGTATCAAGACAAATCCATAAATCAATTTTCTTGAAATTAATGAAGTTTAGCTCAGTTTGTTTGCTCGAAATCTGAAAACAGTCACATTTAAACTGAAGGCTGAGACCACGTTGTCTCCACGCAAACAGGAAGCGTTATTTAATGTGGTTTAAAAGTGAGTCGGACATCAGAGAAAAGAGGCTGGAGGAGGTATGAAGATACATTTATAAGATATAAAGTAGTGAATGACTGAAGGAAGGATCTGAGGGAGCAGAGTCGGTGAGTTTTTCCTCTCGCGGCCCCGCGGCCCTCTGCAGAGGAAGGAGGAGGTCATTCAGGGTTGAGAGCTTAATCCTTCATTCCTGCACATTCCTTCGTGGTGTTGGTGTTTTGCTGGGGCTCAGCAGAGAGCAGGACTCATGCTGTTCATTATTACATCATACCTGCAGCTGCTGTCGGTAGCAGGACAGATTGTTTGAGCCACGTGTCGGTAAATGTACTGTACACAAGGAAAAACTCCAGACTCCAACCAGACCTGCTCCAAACCTCCATAACTTCCATCTAACCTGTCAGCGCAAAGATCTGCTTCCGTGTGATGTTCAGGGACAGTCAGTTCGGAAAGAAAGACAGAAAGCAGGTGTAAATCTCCTACCTGTGGACAGCAGCTCCACAGACGGAGGAGACGGAGGCGTAGATTCCCGTCCCGAACACGGACACCCTCCAATGGGTGCAGTCTGGAGGACACAAAACCACCACACCGTCTTCCCCAGGTCGGCTCCGCGCGTCACACAGGTCACCGGTGCCGCCACTGATCAATGAGTGACAACATCAACGTTAACGTTTGACAGAAATTATGAATGAAAATGTGGTAAAAGTAGACTTCTCTTTGTCTTCTATGAGATTTGTTTTTTATTTTCATTACTTTTATGTTGAATGCCTCATAGCTGAAGTACAAACAGGTGTATAAAATATACATAATATAAGTATAGTTATAATTAACAATATACAATTTAACTAAAACATAGTGATAAAAATAATATTAATTCCACGTACTGTATATTTGTATGTTTCTGTGTAGACAACAAAGTCTAATTAAATGTCTAATCTAATTACACATCAAGCACAATAATATACAACAATATACATTGAAAAATAATATAAAACAATATAAACAATATGGTGTACCCAAAACCCAATAAAAATATAAAACCTTACCATTTTGGGACTGAACAAAATTCTGCTAATGCTTTTCCTGATAATGCTGCGTTCATGTGACACTGTTATCAAATTTTAAAGTTTCTGACTGGTGTTGAAATCATCTAATCATCATCTAATTTGTAATTATGAAAGGAAACTGAATTATCTCAGACTTAGCACAAACAAAAGTACTTCAAAAAAACAAAAAAACTCACATAGACTAATTAATCTTCTGTTTTTTTAATTTTTATAAATTACGCCAAAACTTTGTGAAGATCAATTCACAGTATTTTTACAACAAACTTGGTAGCCAAACATCTGGTTATAGTTATTCTGTGAAAGCTTGTAAAGCCTAAACATGGGAATATTTCCGATTGCTACCATCCATCCCATAAAACGTCAACATGAACATCAGCCTGTTAGCATGTTAGCATTTAGCTCCTAGTACCTATGTGCCCAAGTGCAGCTGAGCTGAGCTGTATGCAAGGCTGTAGTCTGGTCTGTGTCTGAAATCACAACCTATTTACTACATAATAAAATACATTTACTGAACTAAGGACAGCATCTGTAACACGCATAAAGCTTTTTGCTAGAAAATTGGTTTAGATAGACGCAAAGATTAGTTTTGTGAAATGACATCTATCAGTGATAAAGCAAAATGCTGCAGATTATTAACGTTAAATGAATGAAATCTTATTTGACTGCTCACTGTAAACGACTGAGTGTCTTTTTTAATAGGGGCGTCATGAAAGAGTAAATGAACATCTAATGTCTGATCTACACTACAATATTTACAAATCTTAACTTGTTTAAAAAGCAGAGGTGGAAATTAACACCCGCTAAGCGCCAAATGCGGCTGGATTTTCCATTTAGTGGCTAAATGTTGGAAGGCTAGCTTAAATTAGTGATGTGTGAATCGATCGATATTTCTGATACCTACATTTCCTGCTCTAGGATCGATACTATAAAGGATCGATATCTTAACTCAGTAATTTGGAGTAAGTGTGTGTGTGTTATCATAAGGAATTACTTCTCCTTCCGCCTGTCAAAGTCATTTCCCGCGACTGAATAGTGACTGTGGCTGAGAGTAAAAGCAGTTACGTCTGTATTTTAGCTCTAAAGGTAATAATGAAGCTGTGTGTGATATGTGAAATACTTTGGCAACACTGCAAACTCTGCTAAACATCTGAGATTAAGTCAAAATAATATGATGATGTAATGAAGAGGCAGTTCTGAGCAGGATATTTTTATTATATTAAGGAATTAGACAGTAGTTTTACGTCTTGTCATTATGCAGCTATTATTACTACAACCTACTCTTTATTTTCCTCATAAATACAGAAACAGGAGGGGGGGGGTGTCACATTAAAACTAGAAATAAAATATGTAAAAAGTATCAGTATCAGTATCTTGCTTAGGAATTAAGTGGTATTGCACATCACTACCCCAAAATGTATATCGCATTATCTATAATATCTATTTGACGGTAATTAACAGTTTTCCGGCGTTCCTGTTTATTGGGTGTCTCACTTAAATATGTCCCCACTATACCCAGAGATCTAAAATCGCCTAACAAATGAATTAGGGTGGTTCATTTATTGATGTTTATGTTGGTTTCTTGCTTCTTGTGTTTGGTTGGCGTTTTAAGGGGGTGGGCGTTAAGGGATAGAAGTCCAGCTCTACTCCCCAGAGATAAAGGAATATGATTTATAGACTGTAACGTTATAAAATATGTTGACAATCTGTTAGTCAGAAGTAGGAGGCCAGACTTCTGTGCAATGAGGTGTGACTGTAGAAAGTGAGCAGTCTGATGAGGGGAGGTTAAGTTAAATGATAAAGCATGATTGAGAGTGAGCAGTGATGAGATTTAAGTTGAATGATAAAAAGCATCTTGTAAGTTTATAAAACAATTTATTGTAAAGTACATTTAATAGCAATGGTGTAATTTTGCTTCAAATTTCACTTTGGCCTCTTCTTTCACTTTTTATTTGTATTATCTCAATTAAAAGGACTGAAACGAATTTATATGAGACACAAAAAGGCAGTTTCTTATATTGGCCAGTGGATTTTTTCATCTTCCAGTCCCATTGTCTGGTGAGCCAAAAAGTTAAAATCCAACCCTGCACAGACATAACAACAGTATAAACTAATTTTTTTATATTTTTAATCTTAAGAGCGCACACACCAGATGATTCAGACGCAGGACCACAATCATGGCGATTATACTAAACGATTTCAGAGCGACTGTTTCCAGGAACTTGGGATCTCACAAAAACTAAACTTCCTCTTCTATCTCCTTACAATTCTCTTGTGTTGATCAAACTATTTCGTTAACTCTTACTTCTTTCCCATGGTATTTAACCCATCGATGCCATATGTGCTATTAGCTCTCATCTATTGCCACTTGCATTACTCTTGCTGTATTTTTGCACAATTCTCTGGTCTCAGCTTCTTAAATGTAAAGATGGCGTGGTGTCTTTACTCCTCTATGACAGTAAACTCCCAAACATCTTTGGGCTGTGGACAAAACAAGACTTCTGAGGACGTCATTGTGGGCACTGGAAAACATGGATCGATATTTTTCACCATTTTCTGACATTTTACAGACCAAACAACTAATCAGTTGATTGAGAAAATGATCAACAATGAAAATAATCATTAGTTGCAGCGGCCCTACTAATGATTAGCCAAAAGTAATGGTTAAAAGGTTGGAACATTAACATATGGTTGTAGTGTAAGGGGATAAACTAACATTAACTTTGACACTTACATTTATGAGAAAAACAAACAATATCCACTTTCATAAATGGTTTTAATAATTTGATACATGATAGGTGTGATCGATGAAAGGGTACCTTAGAACAAAAAGGTCGGGAAGCACTGCTCTAGTGTGCAGCCAAAATGAGTCTGTGCCGTAATAATAAGCTGCTTTTAGCACTGTTAACTTGTGATATATTGATAGTTAAAGTAATACACAGTTTAAAAAGGATAAAAATGACACAAAAACTGACAGAAATCACCTCGATTTACGATTAAGGATAAAAAAAGGTTTACCGTTACATAATACTATTCATGAGAGAGTCAGTAATTCATTGAAATACAGTCAGAATAACAGATCCGCTCTTTGAAAGGAGAAGACCCAGGATAAAAGGAGCTTTTCATCTGCTTCCTCTATCAGAGAGAACAGACGAGTGGTTAGTTTAAATTTCAGACGTTTTTATGATTCAGGCTCAATATAAACACGGGAGGGGGGGGGAAAAGTCCTGAGGATCAACAACAAGTCATACAGGGAGGTTTAAGGTTACTGCTGCCTGCCTGTTTCCGAAAACCCCAATTCATCAAAGTGAAGAAGAAGAGGAAGAAGCAGTGATTCACACTCAAAGGTTTTGTACAGGCAGATCTAACATTTAAGGGTGAGAGACAGAGATACGTCTCATTATTACAGGTCAAATCATTGTTAAGTGTCCTGATTTATTTCCTTCTCCCCAGAGGATGAAGCCTTCAGGTTTTAATTAACATCTTAAATTAACAATCACAACAGCCCGAACAGTAACCTTACTCTCAACCCTAATCCTCAAACACCCTTTTGAAGAAGTGAGGACTGGACAAAATAAGTCTTCTTTTGCAAAAATGTACAAAGTCAAATTGGTTCTCACAAAGAGAGAAGAAGAAGCACAAACACACTCATATCCTTTGTTTCCTGCTGCTTGATCGATTCAGAGAAATTTATCAGAACACACACGGTTCTGGAGGGAGGGGAAAATATCTCTGAAGGAACAAAGGGAGTCTGTATTTAAATCATCCTCCGTGTTTTTTAGCCAGTTTAACCTGTTAGGTTTGGTTAGTTTCACCCGTCAGTTAGTCGGTAGGTCTTTAGTGAGTGAGTGGTGGTTAAACAGACAGACAGACAGACAGGTGACATTCAGGACTGACCACTGGATTCTGAGCCAAACGTTGAGGAGATCAGGAAGAAAACGCCTGCAGAGAGAGAGAGAGGCATCATTAACCTGTCGTCAAACACACAAAGTTAAATCAGAAGGAAGCTGACAGCCGTCTGTGAGGCAGGTGGATAACACAGAACCATAAAACACAGACTGACAATGCAGCAGAACAGAGTAGAGCAGCGCACCTGTGAGAGGCAGCAGGACAGACAGCTGAGACATTCCTGCACCTGAAACACAGACTGACCTCAGATCACTTTGAAAACAACGTTAAATATGTTCATAAACAGTCAGTAAAGACTACTTGTACTGCTAGTTACTAATTAGCAGGCTGGTTTAGACAACAAGTCACTCAGCCTTTACCCAGACAACGACAGTCAGTAGGCAACATGTAAACGGTCAGTTCACCAGTCAACTAGTGCATCCATCATAAATCAATCACCAGTTAGCAAGGCAGTAAACCTCTCATGTAACAGGTAAACCAGTCGGTAAGCAGTTAAAGTCAGTCAAGTAGTAAAGAACGAGTAGAGTAGGTTAAATCGACAAGTAGCTCAGCCATGTGCTGTCTGTTTTTTTAACTAAATGGTCAGTTAACCAGTTAACAAACAAATAGTCAATCAAGTAAACAATATGGGAAACAGTCGGCCAATCACTGCTCAGCAGGTAAATCAATAAGTCAATGACAATTTAAACTATTAGCTAATAGGCATGATATGGGAGTACACTGTTAAACCAGTCAGCACACCACTCAAGCAGTGGGTAAATCAGGCAGTAAACACAAAGTCAGTCAACTAGTAACAACAGGTGAAGTCAACAGTTAAGGAGTCGGCCATAAACTGTTATTTAAAATTACCAATCTATTGGTAAACCAGTCAGTACACCAGTTACAGTCAAATTAAAAAGCAAACTAAGTTCAAACCAGTCTGTCACTTATTAGGTCAGTCAGTAAGCCAATCAGGCAGTTAGTAAATGAGATCATACACATATGAGAATAAACTGTACAAAATCAGTCACCAAGGCAGTAAACCACTCAACCAATGGGTCACCAGTCACCAAACCAGGCAGTAAGCAGTTAAAAAGGTAAGTCAACTAATAAAAACTACTATAGTTACTCACTATTGAAGGTAAAAAATAAGAGTCAAAGTCAATCAGTAAACAGTTTATAAAGCAGTAGTGAAAACCATTTTTCACTACAGCTAGTAAACAATTCAGCAAGTTCGTAAACCAATCACAGTTCAACCTACTAACTTCTTTACTGACTGGTAAACCCGTCAGTCAGTAAGCAATATGAAAAGTTAACACATGTCTGGACAAACAATCAGCCAGTTAGTGAACCAAACATGAAAGAAGCCAGTCAATAAGTCAACCATAATATTTTAGTCAGTGAGTCCCTCTGTTATTTAACCAAAAAGCTTGCCAGTTAACCAAACAGTAAACTCGTCTCATCTTACTGACTGGTTCTTCAGCAGACGTCTCTCAGGAAAAGTATTCAGAGTTTATTCCCTAGAAGCAGCAGGCGGTAAGCTGATGATGCTGAGCTGGTGTCGATCACCCAGTGAGAGAGAACCAGCCCTTTAAATAAGCTCTCTCTCACGCACACACACACACACACACACACACACACCTTACAGTTGTGACATCAGATGAGGAGGACGTAGGAGGGGCTTCACTGACAGGTCAACCTGAGAGAGAGAGAGAGAGAGAGACAGAGAGAGAGAGAGAGAGCACAGAAGAAGAAAAACTACAATAGCAGAAGAAAAAACTACAATAGCAGAAGAAAAAACTACAATAGCAGAAGAAAAAACTACAGTAGCAACAGAAAAACTAAAACAACAGAAGAAAAAACCTAATTCAAAATCCCACTGAACATAAAAAACAAAAGAACGCAGCCTTGGAACATAACTTTACTTAGCATTTCATGTTTTGCACCCCATATTTTTAGACATTTTAAATATATCATACATTCAGACTGGGAAATAATCTCTACTTGTCAATCCTCACCTTTGGTCAGCAGCTTTAGGCAGTGACCAAAAGAACGAGACTGTGGATACAAACGACTGAAACCAGTTTCCTTGGTGTATGTGCGCCCCCTTAGGCTCAAATTAATCTGCGTGGCTGTTAAGGCCACTTGATGTAGATGCTATAATCTTCCCTTGTCTTCTATGGTTCGTCCAGACTAAAGCAGTGGTTCTCAAAGTTAACTGGTCCCCAGGAGGGTCTGTAGTTAAAAGGAGAACCATTTATTTTCACTCTTAATCCACCCATAAGCAAAACAATGACACACGGTATGGCTATTTTAGTCATTTCCAATTTAGTAGCCTGACACCAGTCCTGAAGTAAAGTGACTACAGTATTGGATTTCATACGCTTTCTGTAATAAAACATCTAAAAGAAATATTTTCTGATGAGGGACCCTGTGACAAAATTCTATTAAACGTGGGTCCGTAGTCTAATTGGTTTCAGTTGACGTAAAAAGGTTTGAGAATCACGGCTCTAATGGGTCCAGAAGGTTCTTGGGGGCTTGAGGCTAAAGTGAGTTTCCTTTGCAGGGCTCACCCCTTACACTGGGTTCACACTACACAACAATGTAATCACTTAATCTGGTCACTTTGCCAGATTAAGTGATTATAGTCATAAATTCTTGCTGTGAATTGGCCAAGAGACATGGCAGATTACATGTTGTTCCTCAACCAATCATGGCTCGCCATCTTTCATGACTTACAGAAGTGAACGGAAAGGGGCCAGGGGGCCGACTGCACTGTTAAAGCTGACAGCACCAACATCCAATCTCTTAATCCACGTTTACGGTTGTGCTCTTATTGGTCAAACACTTTAAGTTTTCAACCTCTGCAAGAAAAGGCAACACAATTCTGACCTGCTCATCTCTTTATCGGAACATTAGAGGTGTCCCAGATGTTGTCTTCCACTATAACCTACGGGTTAGGGTTAGGGTTAGGGTTATACGCCTCTTTCTGGAGGCATTCCAGTCCAGCTGGGAGGTTACCATAAAGTATACACCGATCACCCATAACATTATGACCACCTGCTGGTCATAACGTCTCCCTCTTGCTGCCAAAACGTCCCTGACTATGCATCAATTGTTCTGAAACCTTTCTGTCAGAACCAGTATCAGCTTTTTTAAACTATTTTATAGACCTACAACAGCTCGTCTGTTGGATCGGACCACACAGGCCACCTATCACTCCCCACATGCATCAGTGAGTCATGGCCGTCCATGACCCTGCCGCCTTCCTTCCTTAGACCATATTTGATAGGTACTGACCACTGCAGACAGTTCAAATCCTTACACTTGCCCATTTTCCTGCTTCTAACGAAGGGGGTAATCCAGAGATCGGACAGGGAAGTTGAACAAAGCCTGCATGGAGGGATCCATGTAACCGTTTTGCTTAGATTATAAGCCCCCGGCAATAAAAAAAAAAGTATTTGGCGATCAGTGACGCTGTGTTGGTGTTTGGCAGGTGAGCCTTGTAGGTGGGCTGATTAATCAGTGACGATCCGAGTCAGACAAACACACTGAGCCATGAAACGTTTTGTTGGCGCAGCTATGCAGCTACCAGAATTACGCCATTTCAGCCGTTATTCTGCGTCATTAAACTACGGTTATGCTGCGTGATCATGCGCAGTAGACGGTGGTGCCAACAGGAAGTAGCCCTGTAGTAGTATTTTATTGGTCCAAAACCGGCTTCACTGCTCTCCATTCAAATCAGCGGGGTGGCTTCATCCAGTAATGTCTTGTCTATGCTTCTAACACATCAACCAAGAGGACACAATGTTCATCTGCTGCCTAATATATCCCACCCACTGACAGGTGCCATGGTAATGAAATAATCGGTTAATCGCTTCACCTGCCAGTGGTCATAATGTTATGGCTGATTGGTGCATACCTGGCCTGGGAACACGCTGGGATCCCAAAGGAAGGGCTCAAGGATGTGGCTTTGTAGAAGGACATCTGAGCTACCTTACTTATTCACACAAAATGTGCAAGAGCAAACGCTTCACGTGAGGTAGAAGCGAATAATGAACAGCATATAATCTGACTAAGCAACCAACTAGGCTGCTGCAAATAATCTAAATATTAATTTCCTAAGTTAATATCGCTTTATCCTCTGATATTTTCTACCAGTTACAAAGTTTAATTTATTTGAACTTTGGCTGTAAAACCCATCAAAAAAAATCAAAAAAATCTGAATAGTTTCTAATATCTAACTCAGTGTTTTTGTTTTGAAAGCTTTGTTAGAGACATGGTGAAGAGCTCATATTTCTGGAAAGAGCTTGGAGCAGAACCGCAGGTTGAAAACAGCCAGTTAAGGTGGCTCGGGTATCTAACCAGGATGCCTCCTGCACACACTTTCGTGGTACTTCAGTCATGTCCAACTGGACGGAAACCTTGGAGTAGGCCCAGAACACAAGCATTACGTGTCTCTGAATGTATTCTTGACACGTTTAACTTGGATAAGAGCTCGGGCAGACCCAGAACACATCTGACCTTGGAACACCTCAGGATCTCCTAGAAGGAGCTGGAAGGCTTGGCTACAGAGAAGGACATCTGGGCCACCTTGCTTAGCCTGCAGCCAAAGCCGCCTGCACCTGGATAAATGGGGTGAAATGTACTGATTGACAGGTTGACTAAGTATTTCTGACATTACATTTCAGCCACATAAGCCGGACCATGGCGGATGTAGTGATTGCTTAGTGGAGAGTAAAGTGAGCAGGGATATAAGCCATGCTGGCCCAGCTTGGGCTTAATTCTGCTCCTAAATGTTTGGACAAAAAGAGACTCGTGTTGGCCAAGGAACCAAAATCAGCATTGCATCCGCTAGGCACCAAACAAACACAAAGAGCTGCAGATATTTTTTACAAAGTTTCTGCCGCGTGCCGACGACTGATAGCAGCAGGACTCTGCAGCTCTGGTTGTTGTCGAGGGCCGGGCGGAGCTCAGGGTCAGCTCGGTAATGTGACCGCTCAGAGAGGAGCGTACCTGTGAGCAGGTATACAGGTAGACCACACAGCAGCGGTCAGGAATTCAGCTTGGCCAGCTCCCAGCATGCAGCTGGTAAAATGAGAAGGGTGAAGAAAATGTCTCAGGGAGGAATGTAACTGGAGCAAAGGACAACATTTTCTGAGGGCTTTCACAGAGATGGACACATAGATATAAAATGCCTAAAGCCAAATCTATGTGTGCAGTTTTGTTTTATTTTGTTTCAGACAGAAAATGAACTTTGGATTTTGGTTTGTTGGAGATTTGACTGATAAAAAAGTACTTGTTCTTTCTCTTCATGTGTGTCTGTTTTGTTTCTCAGCAACACTAATCTCTCTCTTTTCTGTGTGATGGACGCTTCAGTCAAAACAGTCTTGTTGCCAGGCAGATTTGCAGGAGCTGATCAGTATCAGGAACATCTTTGTCTCAGTGCTCCACAGCTTTAAGCTCTGAGGGGCTATTGTATAATGATATGAGATGGAATATTGCTTACAATTATTATTTCTGAACAGCATATCCAGGTCCAGCTTTCTTTTCCCAGACAAAAAGAACAAGTTATTTTTATTAAAAACAGAAATTGTAATACTTTGGAAGTCTGGTTTAACAGACTTGTTAGAACAGTGGACAAATCTCAGTCACACCTTCACATTCTCCTCAGGATGAACTCTAATAAATTTTTATTATCATCACGTAAACATTTTAACGTGTCCAATATTGGTTTGTGACCAAAGGGACCACGATCTGTGTCGCAGCACGGACTAAGCTATCAGAATTAATTTGACCCTAATGTCAGGCCCATGTTACAGGTGAGGAGTCGTTTGCCTTTTCAGTTAAGATGGTGAGCATCATACTGTGTGAGAAGTTAACTGATTTGGCTGAACTTAATGTCACCAAAGCTTGAGGATGGCAAAGTAAAGGAGATGATGCTCGTTCTAAAATTCGTACATTTAAAAAATTCAAAACTAAGCCGGAGAAAACCAACTCGTAGATCTAACCTTAGCTTAATTAGCTAGCTAGCTACAGCTAGTCTGCCAGTGACAGTTATTTCAGTAATTGATGGTCGTCACAACCTTGTGTTGTATAATGATAAGAAAATTACATTAATCCTTTAGATAAAAAGTAATAGACATTTCTTTCATCTTCATGTGAGGAAGGTTACAGCCTCCTCGTGGCTCCACACATGATCCTTTTTGTCCGCTGCTAACGTTTAAAGTCACATGTTTCATCATGTATGTCATAATGAAGTCTTTTTCAACAGTAGTTTGTCTCCGTTTGCTTTTATCAATACACAAAGTACAAAACAGGTGGATGGAAAAGCACAAAATGACAGGTGTAGCAACATTAACTAAACTTGGGGGGGCGGGGCTTGGAGAAAAGGTCAATATCCGACAACTTTGTGCAGCTGAGGTTTTGCTGAGACTGATGTAAAACACTTGTATGAACAAACTACAAATTTGCAAAATGTGCTTTAAAGACAACAACTTTTGTTTTTCAAGTCTCCTTGGTTTGACTTTTTTTTCAACACAACTCACAAACTGATCACGTTTCATCAGCCAAATCACAAACCTTGGATGGTCAGAGTGTCCTTGAATGCATCAACAGCACAGAGGTCTTAGAACGGTCAGCTGCAGTACCACAAGACAATAACCCAGCTTTGTCAACAGAAAAACAGACTACATGTTGACTGATGGATCGAACGTCTCTGCAGGTTTTAAAAAAGACCTAAAACCACTGTCTGCCTGGAAATCAATCTCACAGACGGTCACAGCAGTTTCTCAGAGTGAGAAGTCTGAACACCTGCGTAATCTTGCACCTGGATTAGTGTAAATGCTCCAAATAACTTCCCCCTGATTTAAAAATACAGGTTTCTCTGCTAGTTTCAGGCGGAGCTCAGAGAGTATAGAGTTGCAGACACCTGATCCATGTGTGTCACAGAGTCCTCACAGAACAAACAGGTCTTTGTATGAACCACCAGAGGACCGGACACCATGTTATCTCCGTCCTGCAGAAACCTTGTATCGACAGTCTGACTGTTAACACATGTACGCTCACAAGTTGTGAAACATCAGATCAGGGCGAGAGATTCAAGTGTTTACATGGTTCAATTAATATATCTGATGGCCGGCCGAGGTCGCAGCAGGAACAGGACGGGAGCCAATCAGATCTCTTGCATTAAAAAAAAATGTGGGGGTATGAGTTTGAGCAATCAGAAATTTCTCTTCTATCTCTTCTTAAAATGTCCAAACTGTGATATAAACTGTGGTGGAATGTAACTAAGTACATTTACTCAAGTACATCTGAAAGCTTGTCTTACTTTGATGAGGATGCAGGACAAGTGCTTCCTCTTCTTGTGCCGACAGTCAGCTTCAGCTAATAATTGTTAGGTGAGGAAGAAAAACAGCTCCAGTACAGATTATTGATGGGCCTGATCTATTTTGATTATTGGCTCAAATATGTATAAACAAGTTTTGGGCTTCTTTTCCCTCTCCCAGGTCTGTTCATTAACTCTTTTTCTGTCCTCGGCTTCATCTCATTTAGCGTTGATCTCACCTGAATGTGCCCCAGGAGCTTTAGACTGTGAAACCACCTGAGAGGACAAGAGGAGAGGAGACGAGAGGAGACAACATGAAAGGAGAGGAAACAAAAGGAGAGGACATGAGACAACGAGAGAGGAGAGGAGAAGAGACAAGATGAGAGGAAACAGGAAAGGAGAGGAAATGACAGGAGAGGACAAGAGATAACAAGAGAGAGAGACAAGATGAGAGGAGACAAGATAAGGGGAAACAACAGGAGTAGAGATAAGGAGAGGAAACAATAGGAGAGGAGAAGGAGATTAGATGAGAGACAAGATGAGAGAGGAGAACAACGATTAGGGAAAGGAGAGGAGACAAGATAAGATAAGACAAGATAAAGGGAAACTACAGGAGAGGAGAGGAGACAAGACGAAAGAAAAAAGGAAAGAACACAACAGGAGAGGAGGGGAGTGGAAAATTTCATGATAAAAGGAAATGTGTTTCCACAATAACACTAAGAAAATAGCCCCTAAAATCACTTAAATTAGCTCTAAAAACACACTAAACGTCTGGATTTAAGGCGGTACTCCACTTTCCCCTTCATTAACATGTTCCTTTTAAATGTTTGTTTTACCTGAGTATTTAGGTTCATGTGTTTGTTATTTATTGTTGTTTTTTCACATGAATCACTTCATGACAAACAAGCTTTCTTTGTCTTCTCTGATGCTCTTTTCTGTATTTTTATTTTATTTTATTATGTTTTAAACACTCAGAAAAATGCACAGAGTTTGGTTGGTGGCTCATGAAAACTTTTGGAGACTTTTTTCTCTCCAAACTTCTGGTGTTTTTATTTAAATTCTTAAGGTAGAAATTCATAACCTGTGTAAAAACAGGTGGATTAAAACATGCTAATGAGGCAGTGCTTCTTTTGCCGTTTGTCAGTTTTAAAGAAACTACAAACCAATCAGAAGCCTCTACAGCTGACGGTTTTAATGGCTGCTAGATGCTGCAGCAAGAAAACATGGACTGTATTGAATTACAGGAGAAATTTCTAAAATTCTGTTTAGAAATGGTAAATATTTTGCCTCTCGGTTGAAAAAAAGAGAGAATATTCCTTTATTCCATCTTTTGTGTTTTGAGCTGTAGCCTCCAGAAGATGATGGAGAGGCCTTAGACCTTTAGTCTCTGTGACTTTAACCCTGGGAAGACCTTTTTAAAAATCTTTTTACATAACATTATTATTATTACAGCTAACTAAATCTGAAAACTGATAGTATTAACACAGAATTAAAGAGTTTTTGATATGTTCCTCTGGTTTGTGTCCAGGTTTAACGAGCTGGAATAAGAACATTAGTCAGTGAGTGTTTCTGGATGTTTCCTCTCATCCAGCAAACCTGGACTCCCACGTTGAGCAGCAGGCTGCTGACAGTCACGAGGAAAACTTGGATAACCTTGTGTATGATTTCTTTGTAAAAGTCTGTCTGTACACGTGCAGGCTATCAGTGTAAACAGTCCTGAATGACCACATGTCAATGTATAAGCATCGCTGAGAAGATGTAGATCAGTTTTATCTCTGTGTTCCAGCACAGAGGCGGGTCCAGGGTGGTTAGCCTAGCTTAGCACAAAGACTGGAAGCAGGGGGAAACTGCTAGCCTAGCTCCATTGAAATTGAAACATTCAGCATGTCCTCATACCTAAACGACAAAACAGGTCGTTTATCAATGGCCCCTGTACCAGTCCAGCAACAGGCGACCGGACCTTAATTACATTATGTAAGTCACGTGACGTAAGTGATGTGGTTAAAGCAAGCGGGAAGCTTCCAGTCAGAGAACTGATGCTAACGCCAAGTCCCTTTAACCTGCATTCTATCAACGGCCAGCAGGGGCGACTCTTCTGGTTGCAAAAAGAAATTTGGTTTCATTGGATATAATGGAAAAATGTCCATACTTCTCACCTGACTTATGGTCACGTCCGGGGCCCCTGGTAGCAAGAAATCAACATTGCCCTATCGGCCAAACTTCAAAACGGCAGTCCACAAACCCATGACGGTGACGTCACGGTGACCACGCCCACTTCTTATATACAGTCTATGGGTTAACGGTGTGGAAAGGTCACAGTTTGGTTAGGTTTAGGAAGTATTCACTTTATACCTGTTGATTTTAAGATTCTTTTTAAATCCCTGAACGGTCAGGATCCTGCCTGTATCGGTGATTTGTTAACTTCCCTACGAGCCAAACCGATGCCTGATCGTCCTGCAGGGCCTGGTTCAAAAGTCTCGAGACTTTGCTGTTCGAGCCCCTCAGCTGTGGAACAGGCAGACTCTTTTTAATCTCTTCTTAAGTCTCACTTTTATCATACAACTTTTTCACAACAGTTGCATTTATTTTTTTCTAGTGAGCGCAGGCTGGAAACGCTACACTTTCCAATGTGGCCTCATTCTAGGAACTCAGCAGGAGGAAATTCTCCATCCTGAACCTCCACCCTTCATGAGTGCAGGAGTCTTTCTTTTACTGTCTCAGGGCAGTGAAGTTAAACTGCATGAGCTCTCGTCTCACTTCAGCTGTCACAGAATTTTCTCTGAACAAACCATTTAAAAAAGCAGCTCAAACTGAGTGTGATCTCTGGATTGAAATTAATATAACAATAAAATAAAAACAATGAAAGTGTTTGGGAAGAAAAACATTCTTAGTTCTGATTAGAGAGGGGATCAAATATCCTTCATTTTTAATAGGTTAAGTCCAAATGAATGTATAATTAAATTAATTGAAACTTATTTAAGGGTTTTAATGTGTTTTCTGCCTGAATTTAGAGCATTTGAGGGCAAAAAGTCCTCATAATCTAAAAAGTTTACAGGTGTGACTCTTTTTTTATAGGATGAATTAATGGATAAATGAATCGATTATAATCTGGCTGTTACGATGGAAAGGGTTCACGAATATTCAGTAAATTTCATGGAAATACTTGTCATGAACCAAAGTGTCGGCATCTTGGGGTCAGAAGTCTTTGCTCACCTCCTCCTCTTGTTCTTCATCCCTCCCCCTTCCCTTCCCATTTTAATCTACTTTGACCTCTGTCCTTATTTTCATCTCCTACAGCTTTCTCTTTCTTTCATTTCTTTCCTCTCCCTATCATTCGTACTTTCCTCTCTATTTTCCTCTTCCTCATTTATGTTCCCAACTCTCACCTCCTTCTATTCCTCCCTCTTTTCCTTTTTCTCTCCTCATCCTTGCTCTTCTCCTTATGTTATCTTCCTCTCTCACATTCATCCATGATTCCTTTCCTCTTTTCTATCTTACTCTCCCTTTAGGCCCTCTTCTCCTCCTCTTAGAACTACTAGTAGTAATACTCTTAACTATTGACATCCTGCTCTTCCTCATTCTCCCCCAAACTGCTCATTCCTAATCTCCTCTCTCCTCCTTTTCCTTATTTTTCTTCTTCCAAATATTTTCCTCCTTTTTAATGTCCTCCTCTTCCTGTACTTCTTTTCTCATCCTCTTACTTCTCCTGTATGTCCTCCACTCTATTTCATCAACATTTGTTATCCTCCTTTAATCTTCTCTTCACCCTTTTGGTGTCTTCATCATTTCCCTCCATACAGTCTTGTCTCCTTTTTAAAATTCCTCCTCTTCATCACCTTCTTGTAAAACTTTCACTTCTTTTTGTCCTCGTCCTTTTCTTACCTCTTCTCCTATTACTCTTTTTAACTTTCACCTTTTTTTTTTCTTTCTCTCCCTCCTGTTTTTCCTCCTCATTATTTCAGCTCCCGGGTCATAAAGTCAACATAACAGAGTCGACATCCCGACACTGAGCTGGGATTAACGCTCTCGGTGTGTGTGTGTGTGTGTGAGGGCGGGTGGTCTCTGCAGTAGAAATAATAGAAACAGAAGCACATGGCGTTTCACACTGAGTTGAACTCTGTTTCCAACCATCGAGTAGATTTCAGACTCCTAAGTATTTAAAAATCATTTTCATCGGCTCATAAATAAGAGTTCTTTTTTTTTTGTCTTTTGGAAATATGGAACAACAGCGGACTATTGTTCAAGATGTTCCTGTTTTTAGTTTTGTGTTGGTCAGGAGTCACAGTCTCTTTCGGTGTCCAGGAAACTTCTGGTGCATCATTTACTCATCTGTAATTACTCATCTCTCTATTTTTTTAATTGTGGTTCTCTGAAATACTCAAACCTTCAAACATTAAAAATGTTAACTTCTCAGCTTTACCCCATTAATTCTTGTCCTCTTTGATTTTATACTGTATAAAATAACATTAACGTACTTTTAGCTATTAGAGCAGCACGATGGCCTCTGGATGTTAATGTCCATCAGTCGGTCCACTTACCAAACCTAATCTGAAGGATGCTTCCTGTCGTTGGATATTTATCCTTCCTACACCTACAGAGATTCACTAATTGTACCAATAAGGTTATTGCTCACCTTTCAAAACAAAACAGTATGCTCACCTATGTTAACCACTGTGTAAAGTCACATTTACAACACTTTCTACATAGAGCCAGTCAGACAGTCTGTAATGAAACAAAATGAAGCTAATCTTGACATCGGGTTGCCTGAAAGGAGGAACAGAGTTAAGCATTCTCAAGGCAGCAGCGTCAGACTAAGCAGACAGAGAGGAGAGACGGAGTCTGTTTTGGAGAGACACTGGCTGCCACCTTTGGCTTACTTTAGCTCAGCAAAGTGACCCTAAAATTAGCTGGAGAAGCCTGTGTCAGAGTACCCCTAAATTCCTTCACAGTTACCACACACTCACACTCATACACACGGATTAAAATGCCATGGTGACATAATCCTCGGACTGATCTCTTTGTTTTTGGTGCTGTGGTGTTGGAGGAACATGGCAGCAGCAGCAGAGCTGTACCACACTGTGCCAGGCTGCCTTTAAAGTGACAGATGTGAGTGTGTGCGTGATACCACAGTTGTCCTGCTCCTCCTCTGAGTTGAGAAATGTTCCAGTCTGGGGAAGAAAAACAGAGTTAAATGAGGCAGATTAACCTGCTGCAGAGTGGATGTTGATGAATATAAACTTTTTTGTCTCTTCTAAAAACATCTAAACAGCACACAAGCATCCACACAGCTCCATGAGATGTGGGCTAAGGATGGCTTTTCAACTCTTTAACTCCTTCTCATGCTGTGCACGAGAGTGTAATGTTCAAACCCTGCTAGGTAAATACACTGATCAACCATAATTTTATGACCACTTACTGGTGTCATGACAATAAGTTAATCAGTGTAATTCACTTCACCTGTCAGTGGGTGGGATATATTCAGCAGCAGGTGAACACATTGTAGATGTGACATTGACAAGGGCCAGAGATTGCCATGGCTACAGGACTGGGACAGAGAGTCTCCAAACCGGCCTGCAGTGCTCAGTACCTATCAAAAGTCGATCAACGAAGGAAAAGCCGTGAACTGGTGACAGGGTCATGGACGGCAAAGACTCACTGATGCAAGTGGGGAGCAAAGACTGGCAAGTCCGATCCAACAGACGAGCTACTGTAGGTCAAACTGCTGAAGAGTTGATGCTGGTTTTAATAGAAGGTGTCGGAACGCACAGTTCATACACAATGGAGTCCACATCGCCAGGTCAGAGCTGTTTTGGCGGCAAAAGGGAGACTTACATTACGACCAGTAGGTGGTCATAATGTTTTGGCTGATTGGTGTGTAACAACCTTTAACTAATGGCTGCATTTTAAAGTTAGTGAGGAGTGAAAAACCTATTGAGAACAGTCCAATTTAATGTTAACCTTACATTACACCATGTGTGAGATTAGCTTGCTGTATTAGGCGACATTATGTTGGTCACTAATCTTCATCTCATCCTCAGCTTGAAAAAAAACCAAAGATTTTTGTATTTTATCTTGTGGTTGCATCTAAACACTAGCTGATAATTTTTCATCAGTAATAAATATGCACCTACCTGACCTCAGAAAGTGTTAGGTTTCATATCTGAGAGAGAAGCAGTGCTTCGTCAGAAAGCTCTCTGTGAGTACAAAATAAAGAGCTGGGCCGCTGTGAGTTCAGACTGTTAAGCTTTATTAGTGCTGGGTGGAAGAGACAGAAATTACAGTGAAGACAGAGAATGTTTAGTCCATTTACAGAACAGAGCTTAATATAAAACTGGAATAAAGAGATCCACTACGACCCAGAGAGAGAGAGAGAGAGAGAGAGGGTTCACATCTTGTTGGTGTCCACGTCACTTTTGGCCGAGTTGGGAGAGCTGTGGAGGACAGCAGGTCATTGTTGTTACTCTACAGATATAACAAAGAAAGCTGTTCCTTTAATGTATGTAATGTAGATTTATTCTGCTTTCACGGATGTACGACAGGATGAAAGGTGTTTTGTCTCACCTGCTTCATAAACTGAGCAGCGTTGAAGAGTTCACTGCAGCCGTAAACGACCTTCCTCCCCTGTTTGGACTGAAAGCACACAGAAAGTCTGATCATTGTGTTTCCTGCTGCAGAGGCAGTGAACTGTTTGTTGGCTGAAGAAGGAATATTACTTAACAACTTTTCATTGCACTTATACATACTTTCAAATAACATATTTATGTGGGGAAAATCCCATAAATTCTACTCCAAATAGAACAAAGTCAGTGATAGTATCTTGCAGTAGTAGTGAAAGTAGAACTTGTCGTATTACAGTACCTTTGCATAGTCCACCAGGTTCTGGTACTCAATGTAGTTTCCCCCTCCCACCACAAACACGATGGCCTGAAACAAACAGACAAACACAACATCAGTGACTTGATAAATCTAAAAAAAGAGAACTGATAATTTTAAAGGTTCCCTGTGGAGTTTTTGAAAGAAATATTTTCTGAATTTTCTGAAGAAGCCTAACAGGTGTGCAGGTGCAGTAACAGGTGCAGTAATGTGCCAACAAAGACAAGAATAGGCAAACAAAGACAGATGAAGAAGACCGCAAGCTAGTACACATGAATGCAAACATTACAGGTTTCAAATACAAAGACACAAAGCTTATTTGCAAATGAAGAGGAAAATACACCATGAAGTCTGTTACAGCTCAATGAGTTCTGGGCCTTGTTTCAGAAAGCGGGATTAGTGAAAATTCTGAGTATGTTAAGCCCGAGATGAAGGAAACTCTGGGTTTTCCGTTTCAGAGAGCGAGATCAGATAATCCCTAGATCAGTAACTCCGGCAACTGTTGCTGTGATAAGTTGGAAAACCCTCAGTTTCTCTCTGACTCCTCCCCTCCTGCAGCGGAGCCTGAGGCGGCTGTCATTCTGTCGATATCAAAGCACATATCTGAACGCATCTTTAAAAACTTTAAAATCCCGGTTAGATAGGCTATTAGTTTTTTACCCAAACATGATCTTGAACATGACCGCTTTTATGATCAGTCTGTCATCGATGTACGGACAGATTCTTTGCACATCGTGGATTTATCCTCAGCCCAGAATAAAATCTGTCCGTCTTTAGGTATGACGCTCCGACTCTGTGGACAGTTGCACTGAAAACACTTACTGTGGGCTACATTACTGCAGTAATCACTGTTTAATATGTAGGCTAACCCATAAAACTGATCAATGAACAGTGATCTTTCATATTTTAGTTGCACTGATTCATGCACTGTGGTGCAGCTGGAACAAACAGGCCTAAATAAGGTTTAAAAGTTAATTTTCATTATTATCCGCTGATTGAATGTGTTTTAACAGCATTAATAAAATACGAAATGAGCAACATTTTTTAATCTAAAATTCTAAAACTTTAACCTATACACACATTTTCCACTGCAAAAAATAAAATAATCAATTGGCTAACCTGCTGGGTATGACTGTGACTTTATAATCACAAGTTCACGAGTAAACTGTGTCTTATATTTAACCTATAGCCTACCTATTTTCATAATCAGGTAGCCGATTGCCACCGGCATTTAGTCCCGTCGGGTTACAGCTTGATAAATGTAGCCGTCCTATTTAAAATCAAACGTAATGGGCTGTAGCACTTTATCATATTATCATAAATTAAGGAAATTCCTGTCTAGTAAATGATGAATGAGCAAAGCTGTGTAGTAGCTTAATAATGTTAATGCATTGATCCTTCTGCCACTCCTGTGTTTTAGAGCCTATCATGGTCCGCGTTGGCACATATTCATATTTCTAGCTCCACCTGATGGAGGCTCTGCCTTTATTTACCCTTGGTTGCCATGGTGAATCGTTATATCGTAGCTCCATTGATGATGAATTTTGTCATCCCCATGCATGTGCTTCCATCAGGCTCAACATATTGAAATTATTCTGATCAGATGTTCTGGAACCAAAAATTCAGAGTTTCCCACCTCAGGCTCAACAAATCCAGAGCTCAGGGATAAGCTCAGACTTTGTTCAGCCTGCTTTCTGAAACAGGGCTCTGGTGAGCAACGCTGAGTGCAAACATAACTCCAAAGAGCAGCGTTAGCACAGCAGATATTATCTGAACACAGTGGAGCCTTTTGGCCTAAATGAAGAACTGAACTTATCATTTGCCCTCGAATTTATTACACTCGATCCATGCAGAACTTTATCCGACGTCATTTCAGTGCATAAGCTTGGCCCTTGGACACCAATGGATCTGAGTGATATGAAATCCTGTTTAATCGATCCAATGACAAGTTGTCATTCATCAGTTTTACACCTGGTCAAGCAAAGGTGAATTTACATCATTATCATTTCTATTAATTGTTTTATTATGACAAGATTCTTAATGCTCAACAGCAGTCTGTTAGACCACTTTAGCGGAAGATAAAAATAAAAACTGAACTTGTATTTTGAGTCTGTTTTCTAAGCTCGTTCATGAATCAACTGAAGAGACAGATTTTCTCGAGTCGAGTTGCAGCAGTTTCAGAGGATTTCTGATGTGCAGCATCATTTCCAGTTCAAACTCTGTTTGTTCTGGAAATAACACAACTGAATCTCATCAATCAAACTTCAGTCCAGAAACAGAAACTCACCTCCTGAAACGGGTTCTTGTTCCTGGGAATGGAGCTGAAGACGAAGAAGAGAAGTGAAGATGATGAGACATTCCCGAGCTTTCTACCAGTCAACAACGGTTAATGTCTTACAGACTGACAGCTCTATTAACAGCCTGAACACTTCAGGTACATGAACTGAGCAGAAGTCATTAGTAGGGATGCACCAAATGTTCGGCAACCTAAATTTAAAAACAGTGTTCGGCCTAATAAGTCAAAAGACTGAAGACATTTTACCAAACAATTACGTTGTTGTTGGCAGTGTGGAGGCATTTTAACGTGTCAGAGAAAGACACAAAAATGAGAGTTTCCAGACTGTTCTGCTGAGTTGTCTCCCTGGCACATCCGCACCATCTGTGGCTGACTTCTTAGAAAAGGCAACAAACGGTCTGACCCGCTTTAAGTGTTTCTGTCACTCGTCTGTGAGAAGGTGATCAAGCTAGCCGCACCTAAATTTGAAGTGCACACGTATTCAAGCCTTTATGGTAACTGAAAGGGCCCAGAGCGAGCTGACAGGCAGGTTACAGACTTTATCCTGTCAGTTTGTCTCTTTACAAAGACAAGTGTTGCAGTCTGAGAGTCCCAGCTGAAGAGAGGCTGTGAAGTCTTCATGTTAAACGATATGAAAACCACATACAACATTTATCAAATTGGGCTGGACTTGATGAATTTAGCGTGAGGATACACCGTATGACAATGTCTGGTTTTCAAAATAAAGCGTCTATACAGTATGGAAATAAGATTAATTGGATTATATTCACAGAGAGTATAAAACATTTTACATGTCTCCTTTAAAAGTAAATGGACACATATAATTTACTTTACTGGACCCTCCCATCATAGTCTCTCCAAATTCTGTGGGAAATACTGGGTAAAAAGCCCATTTTGACTATTTAAAAGAAACGGAACAAATGTGAAACACTTTGTTTGTTGTTCAGTATTCAGGAAAGTTTTTCACTATATTCAGTTTTGGCTTTGGCCCAGAATTTTCATTTCGGTGCATCCCTAGTGATTAGAAACAGTTTCGAGTCATACCTCTCGCTGCCTCGCAGCATCTTTGGGTCGAAATATCGATAATCGTCTGTTTCCTGGAAGATCAGAGAGAAAAAACATCAGTCAGCTGAGCAAACAGCTGATTCATCAGTCCTTCCACATGATCATCTTACTGAAGTGATATTTACAGATCAGAGTGTTTGACTCCCATCAGCAAAATGATTTTACTGAAATATAAATCTCTTATCTGCAGGGATTTTTAATTTAGTTCAGTTGACATTAGGATGAGAAGAAGTGTGGAGACCCAAAGACATTTCAAACTAATCAGATGAAACAGAGACAATACAAACAAAATATATAATATAATGAATTGAAATATTCCAAAACATATTTCAGACTCAGCTAAATATTATGGAAAATTATCATGTTTCCTTTTGTCATTTATTTCCAGTAGTTTTACTTTCCAAAGTTTATTTTGTCCTTTTCATTCAAGACAAACAGGGCAGAGCCATTGATGTGATTGGCTGTTGCTTAACGAGCGATGATATTTCATTCACTGGAAACTTTTTATGCAACTTTTTAAGGCTTTAACTTGGACCTTTTTGTTCTTGGAACCAAAGGATGACAGTTTTGCATGCCTTTATGCTAAGCAAGGCTAACCACGAGATCAGCTCCGCACTGATCACACAGACTTTAAGATTTAATATCCGAGTCTCTTAACGTCTGACTCTCTGACTGAAACTACTCATTTTCAATATTTCCCTCAACTCTAACTGAAACACACATCTCCAACCCAGAAAGAGAAACAAGCAAACACAACACAGCAACAAGAACAACACACACACACAGAATAATCTGATAGAGGGAAAATGTGCTCGTCTATTTCTTTCATCTTCATCCCAGTCCTGTCCTGTCCTTCCCCTCCTCCCTCCTCCTTCCCCGTCAGATTCACAACAGGATCTTTGTTGGTCATTTGTAACCCCAGACGATGAGAAACCTACAGTGTGTGTGTGTTTGTGAAAATGGCGACATGATCTAAGGAGCTAAATAAAACTTTTTACTCATTCATTCATCATCATCATCATCATCAGTGATCTACGTACGTGTTAAACTGTGTGTTGACGGGTTCACGTATGGTCTGTGTGTGTTGTAATATAATATCTTCTTCATGTCAACATGTTCAGACTCAAACCAGCAGTAAATGTTTCTACTAACAAGTTCTGTGTGTATCCTGATGTCTCCTCTTCCTCTGAGCAGTAGAGCTCCACAGTTCAGGCTGTTAAACTATTAAAACGCATCAATAAGCTTTACTGTTGCACATGTTTGTTCATCACCACCAACACACACACTGTAGTTTATTCTGACTGAGTCCCACTTACATCGTCCTGCTGCCCCAAACACTCACAAGAGCTCCGCTTGTGGATTCATCCGCCACTGAAAATAGTCCCCAACAAATGCACTATTTCCTCCTGTTGATTACTGAGACTTTTTAAACATGAAACTAGACATTTGTGTAGTGTTTTTAAAGATTTATGGAACCAATGGGCTTGAAGTTGAGAGCCACAAACAATGTTGAGAGACAGACTGACATGTTGGTTTGGATCTGCACAATTTCTTGACAAGATAACAGCTTGAATCTTCTCTAGAATAACAGCAGACCTATACTATGCTGTAAACTTTTCTTGAAACGTTTTCTAATATTTATGAAATAATAGAAAATGTTTACAAATCTCTCAGCTGCATCACAATACACAGAGTGACAGACTTTTTTATGCAAGTAACTGCAGTAGCTCAAGAAAATAAACTGTAGTAGTTAATAGTAAAACAAATTCAAAAACAACCTCACAAAAAATTCAAAACATAATTCCATGTTCTTTGGTCCACAGCCAAACTTTCTCCCAATGCTCCCTGAAATCGGTTAATATGTTTATGAGATATACGATGACTAAAAGAAAAAAACCACAAACAAATAGACAAGAAACAAACTCACAGGATGCGACTTCATCTCCATCAGGTTGTCCAGGATCCGAGTGACAGGAAGGTTCTGGAAGACAAGAACGAACTTTAAAACACCAGCTGCTCTGACACACACATGCACACAAACACAAATCCAACAACTTTTTATTTTTATTTACTCTAGATTATTGTTTCTGGTGTAAAATTTAATTTGTGTACACATTTAAATAAACTCTTTCAAGCCATCGTTAGTCACTGAAAATGATCATTCACTGTTTACACTTGACGTGAATGCAGCATCAATCAACAGTGGAAAAACCTTCGTCAGTTTTCAAACATCTCAGTAGACGCACCAATTGTTAATCAGACTAACTGTTTTCTTTTTACCTAAAGAATAGTTTTGGGAGATGGACAAGAGGAGTATAACGAGCATTAAAATTAATTAAAATTATTTTCCCCAGTTCAAATATAGTTGCCAACAAGTCTTGAAGTGATTTAATAAGAGACTAAAAACATAACTAGCGTTCGTTTAGATCTCATCTATTATGTCATTAATTGTATTTTATTACCTTCAAACCTTCTTTTGTTTCATTGGTGCAGTGGATAAGACACATGCCTTTGGTGTGTTCTTTTATTATTCTTGTATAACTTGCATTTGTTTATTCCATATTTATGCATTTACTTATGTCAACTGTATATTTGTATACATGTAGCACCTACCACCAAACCTCGTATGTGTAAATTGCTACCTGGCAATAAAGCTCCTTCTGACTCTGAGACCAATCCACCATCCACCAATGTTTCCCTGAGGAAGACACTTAACCCCTAGTTGCTCCAGAGGCGTGCGACAATTGTAAGTTGCTTTGGATAAAAAGCGTCAGCAAAATTAATTTCATTAAATGGAGCTTTCTGGAATATTTTCATATCAGGTATGGAAAAGGGAAACAGTTCTGTCGACCAGAGATCTCAGTATTTTGTGGTGGAGTTGTATTTATTTATTTCCACTCGGTGGTCTCCAAGTGTTAACAGTAAAAACCTTGAGTCTCTTTGTTTCTCAGGTTAGTTTAAAAGTTTTAGACAAACTTCAATTTAGGTTTTCACAGAGCAGAATCACACTGTTTTAATCTTCAGGATTATTTGTTTTGTTTGGATCCTGTTCGACTGTTGGATTTTCAAACTTAAGGAGGTGAATGTGGAAGAAGTCTGTAACTCTCCTAACAGAACGACAGCAGCGACTTTGAGTGTTTGTAATGTTCTGGCAGCTCTGCAGAGCATCATGGTCCGACTTCAGCCGCTGTCAGTTCAGCTTCTGTATGAAGAAAACAGCCACCGCCTCCCTGTGATGGTTATAAAGCACTTCATGTTGGTGCCAGTTTCACCCTGAAGCACTCCATCATCCTCCTACTTGTCGTAATCATCATCGCTGCTGTCCAAAAACAAAGAATCTGTTACATTAGGTACGCTTGATTTAACCCGCTGCCAGACACAGGCGGACGGAGCGTCGTGTTTTAGTGGTGAAGCAGGTCGAATAAAGCTGCTCTAAACGATCTGCTGTCCTCAGGTAAAGACACACAGCAGACGACAGAGTAATGTTTCACGACTGGTTGCCAACAGTTAAAGGGGATGAAAAAGACATGACAAAGAAAAGAACGACGAAATGGAAAAACAAAGAAAATGTGTAATAAATCATGTGATACTGTGATGCTATTATACTCTACTAAACGCTGTGATTTTAGTGTTTAGTTTAGCAAAAAGACCCACTAACAGTGAGAGAAGAGGAAAGTCTTAGATTGAACTTAGGGATGGACAACCGAGAAACCTGTCAACCAGAACTGACGGTTGTATATTCCTACTGAGAAGGTTACTGCTTCAATATATTTGATTTGGCATATTTGTTTAAGCAGCACTGCTTGGTGGCAGAATTAAATGTTCAGGGTATTTTCCTTAATGTGATGAAGAACCTTTCAGGTATTTAAAGTCACACATGTGTAGAAGTTTCAGGTGATTAAAGTGTCTTTCCAAATATTCTGATGGCACGCGTGTACTAGCGCCGTGAGGCTGTAATGTAAGCTAAATGCTAACATCGGCATGCTAACGTGCTCACAGTGAAAATGCTAATATGCTGATGTTTATCAGGGTTAGTGTTTATCATGTTAACCATCTCTGCTAAGAGTAGCTAATTAGCAGTAAAGGCAGAGTATTGCTGAGGCTGATGGGAATGTCATTAGTTCTGCAGGGGAACATGAACGTCTGAACCACGTTTCATCACAATCCAACAGTTGTTGAGATATTACTGACTGTCCTGGAGAATACAGGGCTTTAATTCAATTGAGTGTCCTGAGACAGATGATGAATTTTATTCATGACTGATTTGGAAACTGATTTTTTAAAAGATTTACAAGGCAACTCCGGTATTTGTTGACCTGGATTTTCCCAGGTTTTTGGGTCTATGTGAGTTATTGGGACAAAATGATTTAAAATTGGTCCAGGATTGAGCGAGAGCGCTGCAGTCGGTAGCAGAAACAGGGCTGCAATTTAATACTTGCAGGAAATTGTGCCCCATCAAAGTAGGTCTACTAAAGTGCTTGTTTTTGCAACAGACAGGCTCAGATTATTATTACAAGTGTCTGACAACATTGTGGAAAGGATCCCTACGGAGATAGACCTTTTTTGTGAGAGTGAGATCCTTTTTGTTTAACCTAAAACAGTCGCTGTAACACTCGTGTGCAAGTCACCAAACTCCATTATTAAAAACACTAATTTTGGGCCAAAAAACAATTTCTCGATGGCTTTAATAATTGCAGGTTTTTGGAGTTAAGATGACGTTTGGATGCAACGCAGGTTATTTCATCTATGCTGATTTTCCAGCAGCAGAAATTGTTTTACTCACATGCTGTTTGATCACCAGGTTCTTCACTCCCTCCATCACAAACTGGGAGCCGGTATTCATCACTCTGGAAAACAGACTGCAGAGGACAGAGGAGGGGGGAGGACAAGAGAGAGGAGGGAGGGAGGGAGAAAGAGGTAAGACAGAGAGCAGGAGGACAGGGTTAGACTGGTAGTCTGAACACAACCCCCCTTTCAAAATGAATAAACAAAAGAACTATTACTGATACTACTAACACGCTGAACTCTCTTCTCTCTGCCTCCAAAGCCGACCTGTAACTTTCCCATCCCACATCTAACAGCACCAGCTATAAGAAATATATTATTTGAACACATACACGCTGGCACTAGTAGCACTAGCTACCCTGTACACAATACTAAAAAAATAAAATAACACCAGAGTCTGAGAGAAAGCCACATTTCACATGCAAAGACTGAACATTTAAAGACATTTTAACCTGTTTACGGTGTTTGCACACATGTTATAAATACAGCTGCCATGTTCAGTTTTTGCTTGAGGCTGTTTTCGGGATATGATACGTAAACTTTTTTTGCCGATACACTATGAGGTGTTTCAATTATTTAGTCTTGAGATGCCTGTATTTCCCGTGAATTACTGACTATTTATGAAGAAGGTTTGTTATAAGACTGTTGTATTAATAAACAGGTAACTGAGTGTTTACATGCGTACAGAGTAATTTAAAATCTGAGTTTACAAAATAGCTCTGCATAAAGGCGTACAAAGGTTATTGTAACGTAAATTGAAGCTTAACCAGTAAAACACATTTAAGTGACTCTAATGGGACTTAAAACAGGTAGAATAACAGTTTTGGCATGTCACAGGTTTGGAAATTTTAACATTAAGTCTAATAAAATAAGCTTTCTAAAATGATTTATATAATGATAATAAATTGGCTGCGCCTGTTTAAAATGTAACAGAAAACAAACTATGAGCTCAGTTTCCAAAATGAGATAATCTGGGAAAAATTGAATATGATTATTAAATAATTAAATTATTTAATAGATTTAATAGATTATTAAATTAACAATTTTGAAACTTGTTTTTAAGTGCTTTGCTCAAGGGTAAGCTTGTGAGTGTTTTTTTAATTTATTGTCTCCAGTAACATTTTTCAGCTGTTGTGGAGAGATTTACTGTAGTTTTATGACATAAGACTTCGCATTTCCACCAAGAGTTAACACTTCCAATGAACACAAATCTCAGGTTTCACCAAATAACTGGACTGCATCAGACATATAAGACAAAGTGTTTAGATCACTAAATATAAACACTGCTGCTTTCATTTGATATCTTGAGTATAAATGACATTTTTTGAAGTATTTGATGATTAAAATAAGTTTTAAAACAGTTTTAAGCGGAATGTTACACAAACATTTCTCATGACAACTTACCCCATGGGTTTGACTCCGCTGTTGCCGTAGTTGGCAGGGGTGGCGGCCATCTTTGTAAAACGCCCTGGAAAAGATGAGAGGAAACCAGAATGACTCAACATGACTGGCTCTTCTGTTGAACTAAATAACTATAAACTCTATTCAGTAGTTATTATCCAGGCAATAGATCCAAATGTTTTTATTAAAACAGAGATGACACATTACTCTAATTTGCTCTCTTCCTAAAAAGGGCTTTGTATTAGGACAAAATGACATATGACCTGATAAATATGATTAAAACTATGTGGCCCTAAGGATATTCCAGTTGTGTCAATGGGTTTAAAAATATAGAAGTGATTTGAAGCTCAAATGGTACATAAACTGTTAAAAACTAAAGCTGTGGTTTGACGATGCAGCAAAGAACTTTGACAATAATTTCATCAAATTACTTTTCAAACAGACTTACTTCCACTGTTTGATGTAGTTGAGAGGCGAAAGGTCGCAGCCTGCGTCCAACAGAGCCGTTCTATACTGGTCCAAGTCCGACTGAAACACAAAGAACAATTACACAAACAATAACCTCTGATAACAAGCCGGGATAACCGAGAAAAACGATGAAAGATAATCAGGCGCCTCAACGACTACTGTGAACTCTTATGCAGTACTTCGAACAGTTAAGTCATGGAAATGAAAGCACTGCAGGACTGAGATACAGATCCACCACAAGGGGGTGCTTCAAATGCAAAAAATGGACGTTGCATAACACAAATCACATAATAAAATCTTGAGTTTTTTGTCTAAACATTACAAACTCGCAGGATAAGTTTCATAACAATGTTGAACTATGTGTGTAAAACTGTTTTCGTTTAAATGCAAAAGGGTTTGACCCCAGGAATCGCTACTTGCTGATATATTTCCATATTTTGGCGCAATGATAGTAAAGTAATTAGTAGGGATACTGTGTTGATGCTCGCACGCATTTCTTTAGCCAGTTCAGCATTTCATTGGATCACGACGCGTTGCATAAAATGTTGAACCAGGTTCAATGACATGAAGTTATTGGCACAGCTCTACATCAGCAGCCACGCCACTTCAAAACTGTTGCTTCAGAAGCCTCTCTGCCCGCCCAAGGAAAACACTGAGGAAGCGTCACATCATATGCATGGTAGGATGAAAACTATTTTATTCCTATTTGCTACCTACAACTGGTGAAGGTGACGTAGAGCATCATCTACACACAGTTTCCTCTTCAACAAGATCCGGACTGGCAGCTCAGCGGGAGCCCCTGATGGATTACACAACTGCTGAGCCACGTGAGTGCGTGTCTATGAGAATGTGAGCGTGGTTGTTTTTGTAGGCCCACCACATTAGTCAGAAATTCGAGCAGCTCTTTAGAGACTAAAGCAGATAGAGGGAGGGAGAAAAGGGTGAGAGAGAGGTCTGAGAGAGGGAGGCAGATCAAAGGAGGGAGAGGAAGAAGGGAAAGAGACAAAAACGAAAGACAGGAGGCAAAGAGCTGGTCACAGAGGGAGAGGGATGACCACAGATGACAGGAAGAGAGAAAAAGAGGTGGGTGGTGATGGAAGGTTGAGGGGATAATCCCGGGTCGATCCATCTCTCAGGTGGATGAAAGCGGGATGAAAAAAAGCGAGGCTCATTTCTTGGCAGAGGGGAGAGCTGTCATACCATCCGTCAGCAAAGGAAGCAGGGGACGAGCTGGAGGTCTGAACAGAGCAGGGGAACCACAGGCCTCGCTGCGAAGGCCTCGGTGTGCTACAAGGAGGTGCCTTCAGATCGTGAAACAGTGTCTGAAAGAGCCTTTCTGATGGTGGGCTGTGAAAGTCAGACAATCCATCAGCCACGACTTTACACAGAGGCTGGTCTGGTGCGTGCAGGCGTTAAAGTAGGCAGGGTTTTGCCAGTGAAATTAACAAAACTTAGTTGATAAACTAATCAAAAACTAAATAAATCCTTTGAAAATGAGAACTAAAACAATATATATAACAAATGATCTCAACTAATACAAACTAAACTATAATGTGAAAGGAAAAAAGTTGTCCCAAGGTAGGACTGACCACTGGGTTGCAAGTCCTGCACTTTGCCAACTCAGCCAACTGAACAACATGCTGATGCAAGTCAGTATTGTAGCTTATATTCTAATCTGTCATCTAATGGTTGAAAATATTGCTCTGATACAAAACTTATTTGCAGACCCCTGCTTTACTGGTTCTTCTTTTTCTAACGTATGTATTCAGTATAGTGATGAGTGTCTGCACAGCCTGAATTCTACCAGAAGCAGAACAAGAAGAACGTTGTGACGAAACGCTCTGTAGCACATGACGATGCAACGTGTCCATTGAAGGGGGACATGGACATATAAATGGCATACAAAAACATAGTAATGGATATTATATTAGATTTCTGTCAACAGATCCTCATAAATATTAGACAATGAACCTGTAAGTTATCAATAATTTTAACATTTTAACGTTACATTTATGGGCTATCATTTGCACTAAGTTAAACAGACAAAACAGCTCGAACAAACCACAAAAAACCCACATACAATTCATATATTACTGGGGGTGGTAATGGTGCAGTGGATAAGACACATGCCTTTGGTGAGAGAGACCCAGTTTCAAGTCCACTGTGACACACCAATGTGTCCCTGAGCAAGACATTTAACCCTGAGTTGCTCCAGAGGCGTGCGACCTCTGACATGTAGCAACTGTAAGTTGCTTTAGATAAAAGCGTCAGCTAAATGAATAAATGTAAATGTGGTCGAGATACTTCACTAAAATCCAAAAATCTGTACCACTTTGTGGCACTACAGGAAAAGTAAGATCATCCAAGTCAATAGGATTCATCGTCTGGTGAACAAGTATCTATTTCATAGAAATCCATTCAATAGCTGTTGAGATATTTCAGTCTAAGCCAACCAACATCTTGTGTTTGTCTATATGAATCAGTGTGACCATGGTCAACCATCACAGTCTTCCTCTAGATGTTCACTAAAGGAATAATTATTTCATTAATGTGAAGGAATCATTTATAGATACTTTGGCACAGGTTGCCCCAGGTCATGAACGGATCAATTGCTTAAGCCAAAAGTGACACATGGACTCTCCAGATCTCTAGGTCAGACACTCCCTCTCCTCTCTGCCTGTTAATCAATTGACTAACGCGGCTGAGTGGATAAACATTTATATTAAACATTTATTAGGTAACCCTAGGTCTAGATTATTTTTAATTTACTTCATTGCAGAAACTGACAGACCGACTACCTCTATGTAGAAAGTTTAGCATGTGGCTTGAAGGACACACAACATGTCTTGATTTGATAAGAAGGGTGAACAATAACCGTGTTTAGAAACATTCAGATTTGGTGGTGGCATTTAGACAGCACAGCTATCCCAGACATGAAGTATCTGTATCTCCTCCGGTGGAGCATTTGACACGTACTGTATAGTCGTTCATCAGTCTCTCGAAAGCTTCAGTTCAAGTCAACACCTGAAAGCTGGCTCACTATAATTCTTCAACAGTTAATATTATCTGACAGAACTGAATATCTGGGCGCTATGTGAGGAAACCTTTCAACCTAATTCACTCAACTACATAAAAGAACTTCAAACTAAATGTAGGAAAAGCTGAGCAATATTTAGCTGTACGAAAATAATTCTCCGTCTCAATACCGACGTCACTGACAACAGATCCTACCAACTATTTTTATTGGAGAGGTTTAACAGTACTATTGATGATGAATAACCATGACTCAATGATATTTTGTGCTTTTAAATCTTGGCCTACACGCCGTTTTACCAATGTTGAATGATCACTGACTGAATAATTGAGATAGATTGTTAAAATCGCTTCTGCAGGTGTACAAGCTGAGCTCTCTGCCCACAGCAGCAGCTGGAGGCTTGGAATCAGATACCACTGACTGACTGCTTTTGACGGTTTGGGGAAATTTTAGGGGCAAGAAAAAGTTCTGCAGGTATCCTCCGGTGCTGACTGATTCAAACACTTAGTGGAGTTCTGGTAGTTTTGAAGCACAAACATTGTCAAAATGTGCAAATGAGCGTAAATACTGAACTCCTGGTGCATTACTTCTTTAACTGCAAACTCGAACTAATATCAATCACAGTCCCTGGCATATTATAAAGGATGAGATGAGTTTTCTGCCAAGCTTAACCTGATCCAGCTGTGTTCCTTTTAAAGTGACTATAACCAGGTCTCCGTTTTCTGAGAGGAGCTTGGTGCGTTGGCTCAGTCATCTTTGTTCTACAACTCATGAAATTCTAAATATGGTAAAGCCAAGAAGATGCTTCTCATCAAGCCTGTCCAAAATATGGTCATTGATCAGTATAATATGGTTTTGAAGACGAGGGACATCTGTCTAAACCATTTCTGCTGCCGTTTGCCAATCCAGCGGTGGTGATGTAAGTGTCCCCTGTGCGGTGAAGAAGCCTGGCCGTGATGATGGGAAGAACCGGAGAACTGTCATCTGAGACGTCAAGTGATTTTTTGTTTGGTTGAATTGTCCAACAATACAAATCTGTTCTCTTTGTTTATTGATACTAACGTGTTCTTGTTGGACGATTTCTATAATCTGTAGTCACGACTCTGTAGTCTTGCCCAATGTTTCACCCACAGCTGGTTACACGTCATGAGTAATAGCCTATCAACACTGAAGGCTGCTGTGCCACAGATGGGCAAAGAAACTGGAAGCGAACGGTGAGCGAATGTATCTGTGTGTCAAAGGGTATCACGATCCATATTACTATCCTGTGTACTGGTATTATATAAAAGCAAGAAATTATGTAACGGCACAAAGCAAATGTGGAAAAATTTGTTTAAATAGGCAATAATGATGCAAGGCAGGGGCAGCCAGCTACATTGTGTGATCCAGTTTGCAGTGCGTTGGTCTCTGTTTTGACCGAAGCCGAGTGCTCGCTCATTATTTTGAGTATGCACATTGGAAAAGTAAATGGTAAATGGTCTCCATTTGTATAGCGCCTTTCTAGTCTTTGCGACCACACATTCACACATAATCATACACTGATGGCTAAGGTGCCAACTGCACATCAAAATGGAAATAACATTCATAGACAGTCACACACCGACAACAATTTGGGGTTCAGTGTCGGCGTCTAAGAGCTAACTGACTTTGGTGAGGTGGTCCTTTAATCCAAAGTTTGGTCGCCTAAATGTTGTCTTGAAAAATCAGTAAACACCTGGCAAATTCTCACGTAAAGTAGTGTGAATCTCACTGATGGACGACCAGCAGCATTCTAAAGTTACAGCTGTTCCTGAAATGACACACACAGTTTATTGTAGCAGTGACGTCTGTTTCTTTCACTGAGTGAGACAGTTTGTTTGTGTATAAGAAAAAACTGAGTGTACCAGCTCTGGTGTTAACTAAACACAGATGCTGTGACATTTCAGGGCAGATTATTCAATATCCTGAAAATTATTCACAATTTTCATAGACTTGAACAAAATGGAGACCTAAACCTGCCTGTAAGACCCAACCGCACAAAAAACAAGCGGTAATGCCAAAGTTGAGACCCAGATGTGATCTGAGGGCCAATGCTATCATCTTCCCTTCCATAAAGAGGAAGCAATGTTCTTGTTTGGATCACAGGTGTCAAAGTGCCCCCCTCCAGTAACCCCTCGTGGTAACCACCCCAGAGGCCGCATTATCTGTATATGAATAGATGTTGGGGGGTTGTCAGGATATAAGAACATTGTTGATGGGACACTAACTGTCAAAACATATTAGAAGTGCAACATAAATTATGCTAATATCAATGATTATTTTGACTAACTCATAATTGGGGGATAATAATGCTCCAACTCGAGCCTCTGTTTTTTTGCCTACGTTTGTTCGCATTTTGGCAACTTGTCTCCATTAAAGTAGCACACTGTCCAACTCGAAAAAAATATATAAACAACAGTTCGGTACAAGAACTTCATCAGGCATGATCAAGGTCTACTACCAAAATGATGTTAATATATATTTTTTGCAAGTTAGAAAGTGTGCAGGAACTTTCTTTGCAACATTAAAACTAAACAAACATGCAATAATGTGAAATAGGACTGAAATGATTCATCTATTAAATCGATTTAATTTGATTACTAAAATCCATTGATGCTAATTCTTTGCATCGAGGCTACAACTACATGGCACGCTGTTTGTCTCACATCGCGCTTACCTGTGTGAACACGACGTGGTGATGATGGCGCGTTGCAAAATGGAGGAAGAGAGAGAAAATAGCGAGAAATGGAGAAGAAAGTGTCTGGGATTATTTCAATCTAAAGAAAACAACAACTCTGTAATGTTACAGTCCGTCCATTGTAAAACTAAACTTATGTCACCTCAGCAACAGCACCAGATCAGAAAGCAGCCGTTGTTCTGCCAGCCCACCACAGACAAGGTAACAGTAACTTAAGCGTTTAACTTCAATCATGATTGATTGTTGAGTTGAAGTCAAAGTAAGCCGCAGTCCTCAGCTGAAAATGTGCACACGTGCGTTTGTTGTTCTCCTGGTCGGGTCGTGAGTTTGGGTTGTAACGTCACAGTCGGGAGTTAACTGGGTGTCGGGGAGCTGCACCTCAGTTTAACTTGTATAGCACTTCGGGTGATGTTTGTGTTGGTAAAGCAGCTGTTTGGTCGTTGGTCTGTTGATGTTTTTGGTCTGATGTTTGCTGTATGACACACTATGAATAATAAGTATCTATCATCTATGAAAGTACACAGTTGATCCAGCTGATCCTGACCGGCGCCAAGCAAAAAATACTTCCTAAACAATGAATCGATGAAATAATCTATAGAAGCTTTGAGTACTAAAATCATTGTGAGCTGCGGCTAAGAGAAAGAAAAAAGTCAAACTGCTGGCTCCTGACCTTTGACCCTGACAGTGATAGTGAAAAGGGTTTGTTTGGTTCAAAGGAAGCAAAGCTGTTCCATCTCTTTCCTCCAGAGAACAATGAGGAACATTGTGGTGCTGTGTTTTTTATTCCTCAGATCTTCTTCTTTCCCTAGTGTCTCTGTTTTGTTCCTGGAAGTAAACACCAAACCGCAGGATCATCACACAAAGTTCTCTCAAGAGTCAGTTTTCATCTTCAGCTTGAGGTTTTATTTTGACAGAACTGAACCACAGCGGGACAAAAAACTAAACCACAACCCTCATGTCACCGTTTCACCGCTGAGTCCTCTCTGCTCTCACACAGCTTCTAATACATCCCAGAAAAGACTTAATATCCCCCCGCTGTTGTGAACTGATTTCAAGGTGCCAGCACGGACTGTTTCAAAATCTGTTCTAATTCAAAAAAATTACCAAATTTCCCTTTCACAGCGTCAGTGTTTGTTTTCTGGGTTTGATTTTCTGACGCCAGCTTAACAACACAACACTTTTCTGTGGGCGACTGAGGTGTGAACGTGGAGCGTTTTCAAAATACTCCCAACGTTCAGGTTTCTAAAGTTGATTTTTGTAGAAATTAAGTGAAACCAGTGACTGACTGGAAGGAAGGAAACTGATCTGAAACCAGATTATTTAATCAACAGGACGGGAAACTTTCCACACTTTGTAGATGACGTGTTGAATAATGAAACATCACCTGTATCGTCCGGTAGGTGTAAGGCTGCACTGGTGAATTGTTTAAAGCTTGTTTGTCCTCGATAAAACTTTATGATTATAAATCAGATGTTGATCAACCTGTCGACATTTGTGCACAATCACAACAGAATTGAATTGTCTCTTGTGGCTGCACCAGAGCTGTGTCGAGTTACTGTTAATTCAAGGCAATCACTTCCCACTGCTATTGTCTCACATTTTAAGGGGAACCCAGCATGTGCTTCCAGGTGTTGGGCAGTGCTACTGCTATATTTTTTAAAAAGCTGTCTTTTGTGTCTCCAGCATGCCCTACTGTTACTTGTTGTTTCCAGATGTGAAAACCCCATGGAAATTAAAGTACTTACAAAAAACAGGCAAGGGCCTTCCGCAAACTGTGGCCACACAGTTAGAACAGTGCTGTCTAAAACATCATTGTTTGCTGTGGCATTAAGGCTACGTTCAGACTACAGGCCAAAGTGCCCCAGATCAGATTTTTTTTTGCCCATATGTGACTCAGATCTGATCTTTTTATGGCAGTGTAAACAGGCCAAGTCACATGGGATTTGATCTTTTCCAGTTCGTTATTGGGCCACTTCTATATGTGGTCCAAATCCGGTATAGATCGGATCTTTTTAAATGCAACCTCTTTTTAAATGTTTTTAAACCTGAACTTTGGGAGTATTTTGAAATTTTAAATTTAAATCTTTTTAAATGGACACTCAGGTCGGAATTGATGCCACTTTGACGTCTCTTTAGGGCAGCAGTTGTCACTGTTCTGCTGTAAAGGGACTGCGGTGCTCCACAAAAGCCATTATTATATATGTGGCTCTCTTCCTCCTCTACCTTGCTATCATCTGCTCACAAATTCTGCTCACAAAGAGAGAGTGTGGGAGAGACTGAGTGAGTTGGGGGGCAGATGCGTTGTCCAGTGCCAGTGCCTTTGAGCTAGAGTCCAAGTCAAGTCTCAAGTCTTTGAGCTAGAGTCCAAATCAAGTCTCAAGTCTTTGAGCTAGAGTCCAAGTCAAGTCTCAAGTCTTTGAGCTGGAGTTCAAATCAAGTCTCAAGTCACTCATGGTTATAATGAATGTTGTATCACCTGCTGCGTTCAATCCAGGTTGCTAATAAAACAGCATAGCTATAAGGAATTCTGTAACTGTAACAGGTTTTTCATTTACAGCGCACAACCATGTATTGTGCAATGCAATTAAGTGACAGCTTATTAACTACTGTTAATAAGCTGTCACTACTGCCGGTGTTTGTTGTCCTCTCTCACGTGTAGCTGCTCGCCGTGACGATACTACATGTTACGTAGGCAGGTTATAGGTGAGTCCTGAGTCTCAAACTCAAGTCCCCATCTCTGCCCCGACAACAGCAGGACTGTGACAACAGCTGCTCTAGAGTGACGCTCAAAGTCGTATCAATTCCGACCTGAGTGTCCAGACTGAGGCCACATTTAAAAAGATCCGATCCGTATCGGGACCACATATGAAAGTGGCCCAAATCTGAACTGGAAAAGATCGGATTCCATGTGACTTGGCCTGTTCACGCTGTTATAAAAAGACCAGATCTGAGTCACATATGGGAGGAAAAAAAATCAGATTTGGGTTACTTTGGCCTGCAGTCTGAACGTAGCCTAATATTCTTTCATTGGAATTAAGAACCGCAAACCAGAAAAACAGACCCATTAAGGAATTACACTCAAGTATGTATTAGCTCTGGTCTTGTAAAAATCCTGACTGAGGTGAACTCTGTGTTTTGTGTCCCTGCTGTGTGTAGCATTGGGAGATTAACTCCTCCTGAAGGTCCTTTACTGATGTGGTTCCACGTTAAGAGAACATTTGAGACAAGAAGAGCCAAGTGGTGACGGTTTCGGTTAAGCTAGTGTAGGGGCGGTTTGGTGACTCACACTGGTCGCCTGTCTCAGTTCACCACACTCAAGAATCGAATGTGAATGTGGTGACGGATCCAATAACACACTTCCGAAGACAGCCTGTCCATATGCATGAGAGCAGCAGTTTGGAAACGCTCAGACTTTGACAAGTTTTTGGAGATACAAAGTGGCACTGGAGCGGATTTCAAATGAAAACACGTTCCTTAACGTGGAAAATATTTGGATGTTGACAAAAATAAGCTGTTTTCTCAAAGTGCAAGACTTTACCAATAGCTATTAGTTACACTTAGCTTGTTGTCGAAGGAAGCACACTCAAATCTCCCAAAACATTCTGCAATTCTTTAACTAAATAGCTTGACGGCAACATGAAGTACAACACACATGGGAACAGCTTTCTCAACATAATGTTTCAGCTCCTCAAAGCTTCAAGATGTTCAACGATTTGTTGGAAAAGGGGCAATCCAGAGAGCTATGAGGGAAAGAACAACTATTCTCTAAAGCCGGGCATACACTGCACGGCTTTAGAAATCTTGTTGTTTTCTTCCAACTCACGTGGTACAAATAAACTGTCTGCAACATAAAGCCAAAGCTCACGGTGTATTTGCTCACACCGTACGGTCCGATGGTCAGCCACGACCTGACTGCTCACACTGTGTGTGTATAAAACAGCCTGTCGGCACCTGCAGACCGTCCTAACTGTCAATATAGTCAATATAGATTTCTTTGAATGCTACAAGGGAGGTAAAAGTTTGTTTGTTAGCAATAATGCTAACAGGGCAGAAACACATGCTGACTTGGATCAGCTGTGTGCTGAAATGTCTAAAAAAAAAAAAAAAAAAAAAGAGGCGGTGGGGTATCTTGACCACGGGGCTGGGAAGATGTGGACAGCATGATATGCTAGTTGTGCAGAGAGAATTGTGGGACTCGATAGCTGTCACCGCGTTGTCACTTTGCACAGTTTGATAACGCCGCTGTTGTGTGTGCCAGTAAAAGTGTATGGAGATGCTGACATTAAAACAAAGTTTAAAAAAAGAAAGACTTTTGCTGAAGTTTAATATTTTCTGATCTATTTTCTGATTTAAAGATTCTCTACAGCACCGAAACATGTTGCTGAAGTTCTTTTAAATTAACAAAACATCAGCAGAATCCACAACCTGTGTTAAATGTGGCACCTACAAGGTCTATAATAATGATTAAAGACAAGACATAAAAGAGGACCCCAGCACATTTCACACACAATCTTCCAGAAATTTGATGTATGGAGTTAATGTGTGAATCAATAAATGGAGTTTTTCCATTGCAGCTCTCCCACGAACAAAAACTAAAAATGTTAAAGCTGTATTATCAAACCCTCTGCTTTCAAAATAAAAGCACACTTCCCCTTTAGCGCTTCAATTCAATTCCATCAATCATTCTTCAACATTTCCTGCTCATGAAATTTAAAAGTGATTTAGAGAGAAGACCACTTTTATTGTTTGCGATGTAAAGTTTGTGTACTTGTGTAAGTTTTCCACTGCAGCTATATATTTAATTTCTTATAAATCGATGTGGGCTGGACACAGAGTGCATGATGACACCAAATCAAATTCATCAGCACATAAGATGTTGTGATTTCGAGATTAAGTGTTTTCAGTGATGACCATAAAAACAGTAAAAAGTAAAAGTTTTTAAAAAACTAACTTCGTGTTCTTAGATTTTTACATTTATTTTCTCAGTTTTATTCTGCCATGTGTTAAATCTTTTGTTTAGTTTTTGTCTGTAAACCTTTGTAATGTAGGTTTGTAAATACAGGTTTTATTTCATATTGTATATTACCTCTGAAGGAGCCTGCAGAGCAGCGATGTAGTAGATGAGGAAAAGTCTCATTTTGTCTTCTGGGGTCCCGGCTGATAAACACAAACATTCACAAACACTTTAGTTTGTCTGATCTCAGTCTGGCAGTTATTTGCTATATACATTAAGAATAAATTATAAATGTGTGTGTATGTGGGTGTTCGTACCATCTGGGTCACTGATGATGTCCAGCAGTGATTTGTCTAAAGTAGACTTGCTCATTAGTTTCTCTTCAAATTCAAAATAAACATCCAGTTTACGACTCTGAGGAAACAAACAGCCTCAAGTTAGTGTTCAAACTCTGTTCTGTGTACTAATACAACTGTGTGCATGTGTAGCAGACTGTGTAACTTTGGCATTTGCATGTTTAACTTAATTCTAGTTAAGATGTTTAATGCATATCAATATTTTCTGTTTTTTTGTGTGTACCTTATTTTTTATTACATTTTACTTTGTCACATTAACATAGTCAAGTGTATGATATTAGGATGAACCCCTTGAGAATACAACACTATAGGAAGAACAAGGTTGATCTAAGTTAGAACCTTAGAACAGACACCATGATAAGAAAATCAGTCAGTGATAGCATTACTGAAAACACATGCAATTTAAAATAAGAGAAATAAAGACAGAACGACTATGTGCAGGTAAATGATTCCAATTGGAAGGAACCTATAAAGAGAAAAGCTTTTACCATTATTTTTGTCTGTATTTAAGTTTGTTATTATTTAAACAATTCATGTGTTTTCTATTTACTGTATATACAGAACATATTTTTTATTCTTAGCTTTGGCTTAGGTTCATTCTATAACTTATGTTTTCCTAAACCTGCTGTCACATTTGTGTCACTTCTGTCATGTGTTTTCATGTGAGAATAAACTTAAACTAACTTACATACAAACATTGACATACTAACATTAGAATGTATAGCATATGGTAGCATACTTAGCCTTAGCATATTTAAATGCTCTGTCAGCATTTATCTCAAACCACTACTGAGTCTAAGTACTAAATAAGTAAAGCTGAGCCTTGTGTGACAGTTGCAGAGGATAAACTCTATTGATTAAGCCAGTGGTTCTCAAAGTGGGGTCCGGGGACCAGGAGGTTCCCAGCAAAAAGTGGAATAGTTTATTTTCCTTCAGTTTAATTCTATCCATAAGTTACACAATGATAGAATGTCTGACAACTTTGGTCACAGGTTTCATACACTTTCTGTAATAAAACACCTTAAAGCAAAAACTGTATTAGAATGGGGACTCAGATTGGGACAATATTTTGTCAAATCGGGGTCCGGGGTCTAATTTGTGTCAGTTTAGGGGTCCTTGATGGGAAAAGAGCCCCTGGATTAAGCTAACAACATTATCTTTCCTCTGGCAACAGCCGCATGACAAACTTTACCCATGTCCCACCACCGGTGATAAAAAAACAAACAAAAAATTAGAAATGTTTTCTCTACTACCACGCTGCAGGAAGGACTAGTTTATTTACATTTACACACTAAAAAACTTGAGTGTTTGAAAATAAATAAAATGGAACTTTGCAAACAAGTATAATCACAGAAACTGAAAAACTGAAATCTTCTCATTACCAAATAAAATGCACTCTGATTCACTTTGTTTTGACAACACTGTCACAAAGTACACACAAGTTTAATCAAACAGTTCACTGGTTTGGACCCTGATTGCGCTGTACCTTGATGTGGTCGAGTACGGCCGTGGCGACGTTGGTGTGGAGGTCGATCAGTCTTTTCTTCTCCAGCAGCTCAGGCAAAGAGCTGCATCAGACACAGAGATATAAAAGCACAAAATATAAAAAAAATAGACTTTCCACCTGCAGTTTGCATCCATGTCTGTCTGGGTTTTTTTTTTTGAGAGGCAAATTGGAAGTTTTTAATATATTGATATGGTATTACTCCAGTGAATTTACATTGTTTAACTGATTTAGGATTATCATGTATTGGCTGAATAGATACATGTGTACTTGATCATTATGTAAAAATTGGTTCTTATTGAGTACAGCAACACAACATGCTTTAATGTTTTTATATGTGAAGCCTCTCTATGAGCTGCTATTGAAAGGATCATGATTAACTAGGCGCAATAAAACACACCATTTACAGTCACGTGACTAACACAATTACGGTCAAAATTCAGGATGAGGCAGATGGAGGAAAGCCCGTACTGTGCTAGTTGTTATTTACTCAATGTGTCATCCCAGTCCACATGTGTGAAATCTGTATTCACCTAATTCATTCTTAAATTACAGCAAAAAATCTATTTTGAGGTCACAATGACGTTTGAGTTAAAAGTGGCATCTATCCAGAGTAGAATATGGTCACAATCTCTCCTTGTGTTCCTGAGTTTTTGTACTGAATAATGACCAACAAAGGGTTTTTCCATAACATTTTAAGGTCACAGCGACTTTAACGTTTGGCCTTTTACCACCAAATTCTAATCAGATCATCCTTGAGTCCACGTTTAAGCCAAATATGAAGAGGTTTTGTCCAGGGGTTTCTGAGGATCCTAAAAACATGATACCTCCGCGCCAACGCTAAGGAAACCACCTCAGTCTGCTCCTCATTACCTAACATTAACACAACACTTCAACACCTTGCAATGGAGTATCTCACATTACAACCTGTTGGAAAAGATGATTATTACACAACTGAACGGCTGTCACACGGAACCCAAAAACAACATCCCTGTCAGTTACACTACAGTTAAATTAAATTCTTGATTCAGACCAGCAGGTTGTTGTGGCTGACTGGAATGTGAGACAGTTTCATGGTTATAGATAAAAAAAACAGCTGTGTTTTAATTGTGGCAATCTCAGAGCGTGAACCAAAAATCCAATCAGATGTTCCCTGTGCACTGCAATTCATGGAAATTCATTCTTTAGAAGTTATTGAGAAACCTGTTTACAGGCAAACACAGATATTCACTGAGGGGGAAACAGGAGTAACAACACTGCAGTAATTACTCTTAAACCTTAATTTAATCGAAAAGCGTTATTGAGAGCGATTCTCAGGAACGCCATGATCCAAAGGAGCAGATGGGTGTTCAGGACTTAGCTGAAGGGCTCCTTGCTGGAAGACCTATGTTTTTATCTTTTATTTTGAATTCATCTATGTCGGCTCCTTAGATGTTATTTAGCTATTTACTGTATTTAATTTCCCCAGTTTTATTGTTATTGTTTTATGGAACTGTTTCCAATGTTCTTATTGTTTGTTTTTATTTGTGAATTTTATTTCTGCTTGACATTTGCTTTTCATCCTGTTTTTGTGAAACAATTTCTGGTTGCATCTCTGTCAAACCGCATCCAGAAGCACCGCTGGGCCATTTAGTGATTATAGCAACTTGTTCATGTGACGCACATTGACCTTTTCCCCACAGACATTACAAAAGAAGTGGCTGTAAAACGGTAAATACATTTTTCTGAGCATCACAAAAACTCTTTTGTGTTGCTGAGTTTATCATCGTTGAACGCCACTTCCAGTTCTCCTTCGTACATTCATGATCACATTTCATCACTGGAATTGTTGATTGATATCTGCATGAAAGGTGGTCTACATTTACCCATATGCTTTAAAAGGTGTTACAAACATAAAGTTATTATTATTAGAGCCAGGTAGAGTTCTTTTGTGAAATGCAATTTAATGGTACATGAATAAACAATTCCAGTCTTTTTAACAAAGAAACATTCTGAGTTCAGTACCTGACAGCAGAGGTTAGCTTGGCTGTGTTGTCTGACAACATGCTGATGGCTCCTTCATCCTCTCCCTCTAAACCCTGCAGACACAAAATAAAGAATAATTAAACAATGAAACCCCATCCAGCAGTGTTTCACTATACTCTATAACTCCAGTCACCACTGTCCACTTCTATAATGTGGTAGAACCCAGTCACCCCAGATATTAGCTTTCCCTCTGCTTATTATAGCCTTATTGGTCGTGATATTAAAGATCTCCAATATACAATTTTCAGAACTTGGACATGACTTTTGTGACTTAGCAAATCAGACAAGACTACTGATACTTGAGACATCATCTCGGAGTCACAGACGTGACATGAGGTGACCCTGACATGACCTATGGGACTTGATGGGTGAGATATGACCTTGATTCTGACATTACACTGGAATTTGGAGATGACCTCAATTGACTCTTGGCTAAGCCACGCCCCCTTAGTTACTGCTGCTAAGTCCAACATAGTGTCGGACATGTCACACGTTTAGCATGGCGCTGCCACTGTCTGTAACTGCTTTCCCTGAAGAAATATTGCCGATTTTTTGAAGAAGAAAAAAAAAATCTGAAGAAAGTTTTACAGTTGCATTGTTCATTTTAAGGTTGTATTCAGGCTGTGAAACTGACATGAAAAAAATAAAGACAGAAGCTAAAGTGTACCGATTGCAGAGTAAAAGTGAACCACCTTATTACCTGATTGAGAAAGAGGAAAATCCACACTGCTTCTGTACAGCTGGGTAGGTCTCTGTTCACTATTACACTCATTAAAAAGCAGAACAGTAGGGCTTTATAACGTTACATTCTGTAGTTAGCTAACGTTAGCTAAAAAAAAGGCTAGAAAACTACTCATTTTACATTAGAGTCAATGGAGCGCAGCCATGAATGTGTTGGACCTCAGTTATAGCGAATCCTATACTGTGCTGTGATTGGCCAGCTGCATATTCAGGGCATGGCTTAGCGAAGGATCAATTTGGACCTTTATGACTTGGTAACCCAGGCACAAGCGTTGCTACGTGGACTTAGATATTATCTTGGAGACCTGGACATGATCTGGGGGGCTTAAACATGAACCATGGGACTTGGAAAAGCTCTTGAAGGCTTAGACATCACCATGGAGACTTGGACATTGCCTTGAGAAGACAGAACACTGAATAGACCTTTTGTGACTCAGGTGAGACCTGAAACACTCAGATATGGTCTCTAAATTAGACTTGAGGTTTGGCTAGTTTACCACCAGACATGCTGACTACCGTGTTGTGTCTCACCATGATACTCTTCAGGCGTTTGACCTCGTCCTCCTGGGCTCTGTAAGTATCCAACTCCTCCTGGACCGACTCTGCCACCTCTGGGAACGGACTGAAACACACAGCACTGTACGTTCAACTTCTAACCAATCAATGAGCTTCCAGTTTTGTACTTCTAAAATCTATGTGAAAAACAGCCTTCAGCAACGAGCCAATAACAACACCTTAAGGGTTTGTCCCAAAATCTGCATTTCAGTTGAACAGAAGAGATGATAAAGGCCTTGTCACGTACAATAAAATGTCATCAGCATATAGACATAACTTTTTAAGGATTGGATTTACAGTTAATGCCCTTTAATGTCATTTTGTCTTTGAAATGAATAATCCAGATGATAGTGATAAGAATGGGGCTTGTTTCCTAAGCGTGCCTTCATCAGTAGAATTTTAACGTTTGCCAACTCATAACTGAGACAGCGGATGCATTATGCAAAATCTTAATCATGTGGCCCAAATTAAAAATGTTTCAGGGCTGCCGAATGTAATGAAAAACTTTCCGGAATAATGTTTTTAAATTTTTTCCCATTTATTTAGCCAATTTTATTTACCATTGCATAAATTAAATAGTCTAAATGTGCTTTTGACTTAGTGTTTCCCACAGGATTAGGAGAGTGTCCATTTACTTTTAATATACGCATGTCTTATGTTTTATACTTTCTCTGAATATAATCCAATTAATCTTGTCATGTATAGACACCTTATTCTGAAAACCAGGTGTTGTCACATGTGTATCCTCGTGTTAAATTGATCAAGTCTGACCCAGTCTGATAAATAATGTTGTATGTAGTTCTTGTATCACGTAACATGAAGACTTCAAAGCCTCTCTTCAGGTAGGACTCTCATGCAACACTTGTCTTTGTAAAGAGAGAAAATGACAGAATAAAGTCGCTAACCTTCCTGTCAGTTTGCACTGTACGTTTCAGTTACCAAAAAGGCTTGAATGTGTGTGCACTCGAAATTCAGGTACGGCTAGCTTAATCGTCTTCTCACAAACAAGTGACAGAAACAGTCAAAGCAGGTCAGAACGTGTTGCCTTTTCTAAGTCAGCCACAGATGGACTGGATGTGCTGGAAGACAATTCAGCAGAACAGTGTCTGCAAAAGGCAACTTTTGCGTCTTTCTCAGACCCTTTAAAATGCTTCCACACTGCCGACATGTCAACATAACTGTTTGGTAAAATTTATTTGGTCTTTTGATGTATTCGGCTAAACATCAAAAGTGGAGGTTTTTTTTGCAATTTTCGAACGATTAATTTCGGTGGCCGAACAATTGGTGCATTCCTACTTCAAGGCCTTGAAATTTTGGAGTGAATGGAAAACTGAACATGTGATGGATAAATACATTTTCAAAAAAGAGCACTGATATGAAAAGGACCCGCAGACAGTCAGACCTGTTACAAACAGACAAGAGAATAATTACACCCAATACAAAATGAGGTGGAGCCAAACAGGCCCCAGTGAAGCGGTTTCCATCCTGAAGGAGTTCAAAAAACATCTTAGAGGTCACCAGATGATTAAAATAGTAATAAGATTTTTTTATTTCTTACTTTCCACTTATGTTTTACTTTTTCTTGTTAAATACTGGATATTTCACTGCCCCAGGGGTCCAGTGGGATGAGGGGCTAAATGTGTGATTAGATTATAAAAGGTGTATTCAGTTTTTGTCCTTTCTGGGTAAATGTTTCATTCACTAAAGAAAGTCATATCTTTTATTGGAAGAACACTTGCTGTTGGCAGAATGAATATTGTTAAGGACCCAATATTTAAAGCTTGCACCAAAGCTAATGAATTCAAAATTGTGTAAAGTTAAACCCTCTTCTAACTGTTTTTCCAGAGGAACTGACCTGCCCTTGTGTTTCTGCCAGAACTTGTCGGCGGCAGTCAGGTCGTAGGTCTTTCTGCTCTTCTTCTTTGGTCTGGCACCGGCAGGAGAAGGCTCCGTCCCCGCACCCTCCTCCATCATCACTCTGTTCAACTGGAAGTCCTGATGAACACACAGACGAAACACACATATTTATTAAGATCTTTTGTCAGGTGATGTTTGAATCCCTTAGCAGTGGCTTCATTGGTTGTTCTTGCAGGTCCCATAGTTTTGTCAGTATTATTAGCTCATCATAAACCCACAATCAATGCTATTTTCTGCACTGTGAATTGTTTTTCCTGTGTTTAATAATGTAAAACAGCTCTTTAAGTTTTTGGTATGCACTGAATCCAGAGTGAAAACACCAAGAAAACCCTAAGACGTCATAATCTTGACATGAGTTTACAGATCTTAAAATCTGTGCCTTAAAATCCCACTGATTCTGAGACACTTAATGAATATAAAACTTGATCCAAGACCATCCGATGAATCGAGCATTAACGATATCTGGGATAAACTCCAGACCAAAGTCAGCCCGTCCTGCAGCACATCATTACTAATTACACCACAATGAATCCTGACAAAGGCCGACGGGGAACAGAGCCTCGTCACCAACACAGAAACCAACAGCAGATCATAATATCGCAGCTGCCATGGAAACGGCCGAGGGATGAGAGGGGAGATTTAGTGTTGAGATCCCGTCTCCCGCTGTGTGGTAGACGGCTGTGTTCAGACTCTGACATGTTTATAGGAAAGGGAGGGGAGAGAGTGTGAAGCCAGAGAGCAGCGGCGCTGCCATCTGGACCGGCACCGCCACAACAGAAACCAGATCAGAGTCTGAATTCTGGATCAAGAAAACTGAATAGAGGGCTTTTATGAAGATGTTAAAAAAAATGTAAAATTTGAGCAACATTATTTCACCTGTTTCCAAAACAAATTAACTTGTTTGAAGTGTCCTCTTCTTGACTCTGGTGCAGGGACATGTCTCTTTCTGACTTGTTTCAAGGTCCTGACAGTTGTTTCTAAACTTGTTCCTAAAACAAGGAATTATTTAAATCATAAGGAATAAGTGGGAAAAAACTAGAGTTAGACAGATATATTGGGAAGGGCGATGTTTTGACTTATTACTTTATATCAAATATACCAGCATCAGTGGAAATGTTGGCAGATTGGCGCCCTGCTGCGGTTCTTTAACTTAAAGATTAACTGCATGTACTCAAGTCAGCTAAATTGGTGGATCCTAATCAAAAATATTTGTTTGTGTAAAACTTTTTTTTTTTAAAAATCAGATGTATATATCTCTATTAGCCTCAAAAGTCCAGATCAGTGAGACTGCAGAAAAAAACTGGCTGAATTTTTTCTCTTTGAAGGAAAATATGTCCTGAAGGATAATTTTGAGACTAAATGACTTGTTACGACTGATGTTTTTACACTGTATTTGCCAAATCTTGGTCTGCTGGTGCCAGTAGGTGTGTATGGGTGCTGATGACATGTTACATAACACATCCATGAAGAGCTACATTCCCATGCTGTCAGTATTAACCTCAGCACCTCACCAGCTGACAGCGCTCTGGCTCTGCATGCTGCTGTTCAGTGATGATGATGTTAGACAAAGGGATCGGCCCTCAACCCATAAACAGGAACAGCTGCTTTATGTTTGATTTAAACATTAATGTCCTTAAAGACGGTCAGCGCCGGTCATCTTACCTCCTCTGCTCTTATCTTACTTCTTCATCTCACTCATTTAAATAATCAGTTTGCTAATACTCTACATTTTGTGAGTGTAGATTCATGTTTTCGTATGTGTCAACAGAAAATGTATATAAGCTCATTCTGACAGATAAGTGCTCACCAGTACGTCGTGGATCAGCGCCTGATAGGTCCAGGTGTGGTGGAGGGGCGTGGCCATGTCCACGTTACGATCTGCCAGGACAAACAGAGGCCTCTGGAAACTGTAGAGGAGAAAAGAATGATCACGCACAGAGCTCATGTCTGATCTGCTGGTGATACACCACGGCACCTTCATGACGGGCATGTAGTATATCGTTTACCTGAATTGTCCGGCGGCCATGTTATCTCCAGTGAAGAGACTGTTTCTGGCGTCACGCAGGTTCTCACGAAGCTTCTTATCCAACTTCTACAAAACACACAACACACACACTGTAGTTCAGTTATGACAGCAACTTTTTCCAGCACACAAATATAAATATTTTAGTTAATTTAAAGCTGATGTCTCTGTTTTTACATAGAGAACAATTTGATTATATGGATAAAATCCTCTATCACAGTATATGTAATATTATGTTGGAGTAACTATGTACAGATTATTATATATGATCTTGTATTATAATATAGCCAAGTTTCTGAAAACTCAGTTTCAGTTTATGTATACAATTAACCAAGGAATGAATGTTTTTTCGTTAATCCTGTAAATTAAAAAACAGACAAATAAAGGTGCTGCATCATAATGATTCAAAAATGATTTAAAACTACAAACATGTCTGCTTGTATCATATCTGACAGGTTTACTTTGAAGAGAGGTTTCCATCTGACATCCACCTAAATGAAAAGGTTGTCACTGAACGAGTGAGATTGGCTGACGTCAGAATGAACTCACCACAGCGACCATCTCTGCTGCGTTTCCACGGGGACAGCGAATGATCGGCACCGCGCCTGATGAACAACAACAGCAACGCACTTTAATAAACACTCATTCTATTGACCACAATAGAACAACCTCAACCAAAACGAACTCAAGGACTCTTCTGTTTAGCTGTCCGTAATGCTATAAAAAATGTAAAATCGGTAGAATCAGTCTGAACTCGACCGTCCTGTCTTTGGGAAATGTAAGTCAACACTTCCATCTAGTGGACAGAGCCAGAACCACACTGAGAAACACAAAACTGCTTCAACCACCAGATGAAAGTTTATAAAGGTGCAGTCAGCATGAAATCAATTTTAAACTCACCTAGCAGGGCAGGTAGGTTAAAGATATATAGCTCGCAAGAATGACTTTTTTTCAAGATGAATAATGTCTGTGTGGTAGAAAGTTGCTATAATGTACATGTAAAATGACTGAATCACTGTTAAATCTTGATGAATAACTTGACGTGAGCGAAGGTTCAGACTGTCCAGACAGAAAGGTAAGAAGAACTTTTCTCAATTTGACTGACAGACACCATGCAGTATTTGTGCAGTTTGTTGGCTTCCTGCAACCAGAATGTAACACAGTATATTCAAATAAGATCAACACAGTTTTCCTAATTCATTATTTTATCCATAAGTCTGTTCTTGTGCTGGACGGACATTTCAAACATACATCAGAATCCTCAGAGGGAACCTGAGAGCCGCAGCTCGTCTCACAAACTCACCCAGAGTGACGAAAAAACAGAAGAGGCTGTCTACGATGGTATCCATGATGGCCTCCATGTCTGTGTCCTGGATGTCAGCTCTGTTAATGGCTGCAGGGACACACAGGTGAGACACACAGGTGAGACACACAGGTGAGACACACAGGTGAGACACACAGGTGAGACACACAGGTGAGACACACAGGTGAGACACACAGGTGAGACACACAGGTGAGACACACAGGTGAGAATGAAATGATCCCATCTAGAGTCGGCTGTTAGTCTGAGCTCCTGAAAAGTTGACTTTTTTAGAGGTACATAGTTCTCACAGGACAGAGACGCAATGTTTTATTATTATGATTATGATGCATTGCTGTAAATTACCAACAGGAAATAGAGGCGTTAATAAGCTCAACGTTAAACATCTACAGCAGTAAAATGCACTAGTAGGTACTAGTCGGTAAATGTCAGTGGCAAAAAGGACTTTTTGTGGACAGTTACTCAGAAAGACTACGTTGTGGCTGCCGACTGAAGGCATCTACTGCACGGAGTCCTAAACATTTCGACACCAACATATGTGGAAAGTATGGCCCAGTTTTATAAATACAGAAATTACCCTTTAAATAAATTATCTGTGTACTTCTGCCACCACTGCTGCTAACTGCATAAACACAACGTGTGTGTGTGTGTGTGTGTGTGTGTGTGTGTGTGTGTGTGTGTGTGTGTGTGTGTGTGTGTGTTACCGTGGTAGGAGATGAGTTCCTTGTTTTGATGGCACAGGACGAACATGTCGTCTTCCAGAGTGATGAAGTTCAGGTACTGATCATACACCTGAGACAGACACACACCACGGGTCAGTTATTTATTAAACAGAACTGTTGCTGCTGCTGCTGACACTGCACTGTGGAGAGGGGTGGACACAATAATGAAAACACCTGACTAATAAATCCAACACAAAACCTCTACTAATTCAGCTGTGGTGTCGTTGTCAAAGCTTTAGACAGAAGATGTAGAGAATGAACAATAATAGTTATAATGTGCTGTGAATGATACGGGATATTATGTTAGTCAGCACACACTACTATATTCTTTTACATGAAACAGAAAAATCATAGATAATATTAAATGTAACGTCATTGCATATAATAACATCACTCTTTACTTTAAACATAAATGAGTAACCAGTGCAACCTTGGTGACTTGGCTGACAGCGTTAGCAGCCAAAGCAGCGCTGGCGATGTCCTCCAGTTTGCTTCTACTGATGGCAGAGATGAAGTTCAGAAAGTATGACTCGTACAGTTGGTTCCTCAGGTCCTCACACACACACACACACACACACAATTATTTACACTATGAAGTATGTTAACAAGCTAAATGTGAGAATCCTGACATGCTACACGCCATGATGACGCTTATAATTTGAGGCAGACAGAGATAAGCAGCTGATTGGAAACCACCTGCTGTCCATCACAAAGTTCAAAAGATCCATGATAACTGCTCAGTGAATGTATGTGTGTTTGTGTGTGTGGGAATAGGTGAGAAAGTACCTGGCATATCCTATCGATGTTCTCCTCTGTGGGCATGACGAAGTAGATGGCTGGAACATCTGGGATAGGATCTCTGTCTGAGTGAAGCAAACTAAAACACACAACAAACTAAATTTAACATGTTGTTTTCGTGACAGCTGTAAAGGCATATTAAGATATTCAGTCTAGTTTGTGTGTCTTACAGGTGCAGAGTGATGCCCATGTCTCTCAGCTCTTTGACAGACAGCAGCGGGGAGATGATGTCTTGTCCGAACCGGTCGTATATCAACACCTGACACGGAAACACGAAACAATAAACTTCCCAAATGACTCAATGTTTAATGTGTGTAAGAACATCAGAATTAAAAAAATATATCAGTGAATATCTAAACAAAGAAAAAGTGAGAAGACTAAAAATCTGTTACATCCACAAATAGATACTAAGAAAGTATTAAGGTTCAGTGCCCTGCTGTATTTATTACATAATATTCAGCATGTACTTGTGGATGTGTGGTTACCTTCCATACTGGCTCAGCTGCAGTGTTCTTCAGAGGAGGAGCGTTGAAGTTCAGCATTCGCTTCAGAGCGACTGCAGGTACAAACAGAACATGGAAACCAGTCATCACGTGGGGGAAGATATTTCTGCTTGCTTCTTATATCTAGTTTTAATTGTGTCCCAGCAGCAAGTTTTGGCCCCGAGGGGCCCTAAAACAGACGCAAGTGCCATTTGTGCAAATAAACATTTCACAAAGCATTTCGATTGGCTACTTAACATTTCCTGGTGCAAGCTGTTTTTCAGATCATTTTTAACAAGTGCTTTCGAAAAAGTGATGGGGACAGAATCAGTCAGCGTCCCCAGATTAAATGACACAACACAACTTGATATTTTCTGAAGCCACACATTTTAGATTTTAATAGGAGCATGATTCCATCACAGGTCCTGTAATTTCAGAGAGGCTCTAAAATACAGTTACAACTATTTCTTCACTGATAACAACATGCTAACTTCACCTAGCTAACTGTGAAACTAGAAGGCTAGCAGTACGGTTAGCTAACAAGCTAAGTGGCTGTTTAGCTCTTCAGTGAACTAGTTAACAGTCAGGTTAGTGAATAAGTCTGTATGCGGAGGAGGAAGAGTATGAAGAGTTTCTGTATCTGCAGCAAAACTGAAACATCAGTTAATCAGCTCAACTAGCGGCTACTTTGACATGAAGAGAGGGTTAGTTAGCTGGTTAGAGGCGTGACAGTCCTGAATAAATCTCTTCTGTTAGACTCAGGGTCGTTTAAACTGTCTGCAGCCCGTTAACTGCGCCGCCTGCCGCTGAAAACCACCGTTAATAAAGAAAAACTCAGTTCGACAGACCTGCCTGCTTCTCCCGGACGGACGCCGCCATGTTGGATGTTGTTGGTGGTGACGGATGGTCTGATGACGTGGCAGCAGCCTGGCGTGAGCCGCCCGTCAGAGAGGAGGGGAAGGGAGGGAGGGAGTGAAGAGGTCTCACTCTGCTGCTGTTTACAGAGATCAAAGATCATAGGGCTGTCTGTTAGAAAGGGTGGTGAAGAGGTCTCACTCTGCTGCTGCTTCCAGATATCAAAGACCAAACAGCTGTCCGTCAGAGAAGAGGGGAAGTGAAGAGGACTCACTTTGCTGCTGTTTCCAGAGTTTAAAGTCCAAACAGCCGTCCGTCAGAGAAGAGGGGAAGTGAAGAGGACTCACTTTGCTGCTGTTTCCAGAGTTTAAAGTCCAAACAGCCGTCCGTCAGAGAGGAAGGAGGGAGTGACGCTTTAATTCTTTAATGGAATGTATGGGGTTGATTTTTGTTATATGTATGATGCTTTGGCAATATTGCTTCACAGTCATGCCAATAAAGCGAATTGAATTGTGAATTGAGTGAAGAGGTCTCACTCTGCTACTGTTTCCAGATATCAAAGACCAAACAGCTGGCTGTCAGAGAGAAGAGCTGAGGTGAAGAGGTCTCATATTTCATTTTAATTAGCTTTATTGGCATGAATGTTTAGGTAAACAATGTTGCCAAAAGAAAAAAATCACATATAAACAATAAATATGATATAGCCTATATATATTTATTTTCATCATATACCTCCTACCTGTGAGGGGGATCTTGCAAGACCACAATTTCCTCTGTTATGCAGATGACACCCAACTCAATTCTCCACCAAACCCACCGCCTCTCTACCTCCCATCTCAATCAGCAACAATCAGGACATCAGGAGCTGGATGAAAGTTAGCCTCCTCCAACTAAATAGCGACAAGACAGACATCCAACCTGTAATCAGATCATTATCGGCTCCAAATCCATCCTCTCCCAACAGCAAAACCTCATCATCAATAGATATTTTACCGGTCACTCTGTCATCCAAAGTAAAAAGCCTCACTGTCATCCTGGATAACAACCCGTCCTTTGAATCCCACATAAAAAACATCACCTGGACTGTCTTTTTCCAAGACTCTGACCATTTTCACAATCCAGCTCTGAAACTCTCATCCACACCTTTGTCACTTTCCTCACCGGGGATAACCCCACCAAACTCATTACTCGACTCCAGCTGGTTCAGAACTCTGCAAGCAATCCTCAGCTACACCATTTCATCTGAACACATCACGCCTACTCTTACCGAACTTCATTGGCTCCCTGTGTGATACTGGATTAAGTTTAAGACCCTACTCCTCCCTTTTAAAGCCCTCCACAACCTACCTACCTCTGACCTCCTTCCAGGATATGCCTCCCCCCACCCCCACCTATAGTCCATGACTTGTCTAAATTGTTTTGTCCTCTTATATTAGACTTCTTTTAACTTTCACTGTTTAAATTTTACATGTCATTTAACTGCACCTTTGTATTGTTTGTATGTCAGATTACATTAACATTTCTTCATTTAGCTGACACTTTTATCTAAAGCAGCTTACAACTGCTGTATATATGAGAGGCTGCACACCTCTGGAGTAACAAGGGGTTAAATCTCTTGCTCAGGGACACATTGGTGGATGTCACAGTGGGGAAAGAAACCCGGGTTTCTCACACCAAAGACATGTGTCTTATCCACTGCACCATCGCCACATTATATTTTATTCTTATAAATGACTGATTACTATGTAAGCAACGTTGTCATGTTCTGCTTCTGTTCTTTACGTGTTTCTTTCATCAATTGGTGATTAAATGATCTACTCCATCACATCTTCTGAACAAGTGTGGTAGCCATTTCAGACACCTTATTTAATCAAATATAAAGGACCAGTTTGTACCAGTATGAACAGAACGATATCAGGCAGCCAAGGAAGCACTTTGTTCGTCTTTTGACCTGGCCAATAAAAGCAGTATCATACTTCTGTGTTCAGCTGTTTAAAGTTTAAGAAATAAGGAAGACAACATGGTTTGATACTGTGTCAAATATACTTCACAAAGAACAAAGATAAAAGGCATAAAAAGGAGCACAAACATGCAGCAAACAGGAAGGAAACACAAAAAGGATAAATAACAAGAAAAAATATAGAAAGTCACCTACTCAAAAAAATAATAATCTGAAACAATAACTGAACAGAAAAAAATATTGTAAAATGACTAAAATAAACCCAAAATAATTAATTATAAAAATGACCATGCATAGTGTCTGCAACCTTAAAATGAAAAGTGAAGAGTGTGTGAAATCAGCTGAATGTTTGGTCAGATTTGGTTTTTAATAATGATGTAATTACATAACTTTAAAATGGGATTATAAGGGTTTAATGGATACAATCAAAGTCAATCAATCAACCAGAACCTTAAGAAGGAACCCCTGAATTTGCTACTTAATTGAGAAATTTACATGTTTTGAGGGTACATATTATGGGGGTACCTGTAAATTTATGAAGCAAACTTTTTAAAAAACATGACTTGACCAAACACAAAAGTAACTTTGGACGAGGCTCTTTACTGAAGCCAGAAAACAAAACAAAAAAAAAAAAAGAAAAAAAGAACACGGCAAACAAGAGAAACAGAAAATCTCAGCATCATTAAAAGCTTAAAGAAATAAACAATGTACAAGAATCTGACACTTGAAGGCAATGTTATAAAATCAGCACCATTGTTTTTTTTTTCCAAAAATCCTGTTGTTTAAGGAAAGAGACAAGAAAAGGTTAATTTAAATGTAATGCTACCTGCAGTGTTTTACATATTTGTATTGGCCGGTTATGAAAATATTTTACTCATCAGCTTCATTAGTGAGTGACATGATACCTGAACCGTCCATGTTCACTGGAAGTATAGGTACGGACGGTCGGAGTGGATGTTTTCAGCAGACAGGTGGTTTATGATTTGAACTTCTTTTAATCACTTTTAAATGTGATGTGTTTCTTGGATGGATGGATGTGATGCAAACTTTCTGGATATATCAATTGAAATACTATTTATGGATAAAATAACCAGTTGGCTTATCTGACAACATAAAGTTTGAATCTGGCTCAATACTCATATTTTTTTTTGTCAAACCACCAAATGAATTTATCCATCTGGTGTCTGGTGTGAGGATTTTCTGTTTTTCTCAGTTTTATATCAAAGTAAACGGAATCTCTTTTGGTTTTGAACGTTTGAAGAGGTCAGACGGACTCTTCGCTGCAGCTTTAAAGACTAAATTGTTTAACTGAAAAAGTACTCAGCAGATGAAATTGAACATCCGCTAAGCCCCGCCTCCAAACAGCCCAATGTCCAATTGTAAATTAGCAAACGTGGCTAGGCCTGACAAGCTTTGGGAGCTGTATGCATGAGCTGTAGTAAGAGAAACTCTGTATACAAAGTTTCCAAAAACAGAGGAGGAAACATGGCTAACGTTAGCATGTCCAGCTAACAAGCTCACTATCTACAAGAGTAAACTTGTGATTTTTTTCAAAGACATGTCTTTTTTTTCATGGTATCAGAGTTAGGCCAATATCAGCTGTTCATCTTTGCTTTTCTTGGATTGGAAATCCAAACAGATTTATAATAAATAGTGTTACACTGGTTATTCTGAACTACTGTGTTGTTTGTCCGTGTATGTTTTCTATAAGTGTTCAAACAGGGTTGTGTTACAACAAATTACATTTTAAATTATAATATTGTTCTGTAACACCAAGTAGCTCTACACCACAGAACAATGATGTTTCTTTATTTCTATATGTTCTACATAGGTCATGTGCTTCTGCATTTGGGACCTGTTAGCTTTAGCCTCTGTTAGCATGACACTGAATATCCCTAAATTATTCCAATTTTGAAATGACACATTTTAATATCTGTGATAAACTAACAATGGAGGAGCAGCTCTGGTCTTAGCAAATGGCCAATCGATAACTTTTTTTTTTTTTTTTAAAGTCTTGATTGACTGTTTTTCTGACCCAAACCAGTTCTCCTCTCTCCTCATCTAACTGGGGAGGAGGTGCATGTAGTGGCTGACGGCCTGCTCCATGGAGCTTTTGAAGGCTTGGTAGGAGGTGGTGACGGGCAGGAGGAGGTGTTTGGAGGCAGGCTCACTCTGAGGGAAGAGCCCACTGTCCCTCCACTCTCCCCTCTCTGGTCTGACTGTCTCCCTCTCTCCTGCTCCACTCTCCTCCTCCTCAGCTAATGAGGGATGGAGGAAGGAGATGGAGGGAGAAGGGAGGAGGCCGGCTGCTGGGAGCTCCTCTGCTCCTGTGGCGAAACAAAGAAGGTCCTGCAGGGAGATAGAGCTCCTCCCAACTGAGGAGGAGAGGAAGAAACAAAAGAGAGGAGAGGAGTTCACAAGGGAAGAGGGAAAGAAAGAAGAGGAAGGAACCGGAAAGAACAGTACGGGAGGTAAGGAGGCAAGGGAGAGAAGGATATGAGGAGAGAAAGAGTAGAGAAGGGGACAAGTAGAGGAGAAAACAAGGGAGAGGAGTAAAGGAAACAAGAGAAAATGGGAGGAAACAAGAGAAGAAAGTATGGGAAGAGGGGAGGAAAAAGGAGAGGAGGAAGTATGACAAGTAGGAAACCAGGAAGAGGAGAAAAGGAGGAAAAGACAATGGAGGATGAAACAAAATAAGGGGAACAACAGAAGAGAGGAAAAGAGGAAACAAGAGGAGAAAAAAAGAGAGAAGTTAGTTGTCAGTAAGTAGTGAAAATATTTTTGAGGCAGTGCGCTGGTATAACACAACAGGGAGCTCGAGACGCCAGTTTCTGTTTAACATTTCCCAAGTTTCAGTGAAGCTCCTGTACCTTCACACTCCAACAGGAAGTGTCTCCAGAAGGTGACGGCGGGCGTCTCCTGGTTCAGTCTCTCCTCCTGCTGCGAGAAGTTGACGGTGAAGAGCTGACCGACTGTCTGAGCCGTGAGCCGATCAGCTGCTTCACAGAAAACACTGTAGAACACCGACGGGAAGAGCTGCACCTGGGTCAGATTAAATGATTGTTGCTGTGAGTCGTAAAATCCCAACTCATGTTGTGGTGTTTGATAAATCTTCAGTGTTTTAATACAGGAGGAAAAAGCTAACTTAAATTCACCTGATCGAAGACACCCAGAGTCTGCAAGCCCTCCCGAAACCTGGAGGACAAAAGCAAACAATTATTAAAGTTAAGGCGTTTATTCATAGTGTTTTAACAAACTGCACTAAAACGCAAAAGATTTGCTGGTGAAACCTGTTGCAATGCAAATTCCCCAATTGTCTTGTTTATATAAATAAAGTTTGTTACAGTGAAAGGACAAAACAGGTGAGACAAACATGTCCTGGAGATGTGAGCCACACTGATATCAGCTGTGCTCATTATGTCAGAATCTACAAGTCATGACTACAGCCGAGAGCATGAACTATACGCTGTTCCCCATTCAAATGTAATGCACATTTTAACTGAACTTCCAGAAAATCTGCAAAAGAAAATGTGAATGTTTGCATGTTTCCATCCACTGCTGTTATGTGAACACGTGAGTTGGTTTAGATAAACAGCTGGTGGAGCTAATTCTGCAAATGGATGTGTCATTAATTAAACCATTGCAGAAGAAAAGGACACAAATCTCTAGTCATGTGTTAACAAGAGGAGGGTTACAGCCTCCTCATTGCTTCACACAGATCTGATGTTTTCAGCTCTTTACTTCAACGTTTTCTGCGATATTTTTCATATATTATGCAGAAGGCTCTGTAGATCTGCAGAGATAATTCTAGTCTACAGTCACCACATGAGGAGACCAGCACAAGTGTGAATAATAACATTAACAATGGCTAAACTCCATTTAGCTGCTCTAAGGTCAATACCCGTATTGTACTGGACCATTGTGGTGAAAAGGGAGCTGGAAGCTTTCGAGTTACCTGTCGATCAAACCCTCACCTGCAGTCATGAGCTTTGGATATAGAACAGAGCAGTCAAAATGTCTGCAGGGGGAAAAGGCTGATCCTTCTTTACTGTCAATAACTTAAGCAAAGAGGAGCTGCTCACCATCCGAGTGGTGGAAGGTTGTTTATGTCTATTAATTTAACTGTAAACAACAAATAAATATAAAGTACCTCAGTTAATGTCTCTGCATTTAAAGCATCAATCGACACATTGGACTGTCGCTCTGTGTGTCTACCTCTGCAGTGGCAGCTGCATCCTGGTGATCATAGTGAAGCTGACCAGATCATCCACCAGAGCCTCTTTTTCCTTCAGGCTGCTGATTGGTCGGTTGCATCCGGCCAGCTCCAGGTACTCCCAACTCGCTGCCATGAGTTCTTTCAGCTCATCTAAAGACTCCGCCTCTGCGATCTAAAATCAGCCAATCAATCATTTGACTTTCGATTATGTATCAGTAATGTTGGTGTTATTGTCTGTGAGGTTTATGGCGTAGAAGATGAACACATGTCGTTGGTCGTACTCACCCTGCTGACTAGCGAGGTGAAGTGTGTGTTGGGGGTCATGTGTGCGACGGTGAGCGGGCGGTTGGGCGGGTAGTTGAACAGACACTGGTAGAGAGCGTGAGAGAAGAAGCCCACAGGAGGACCGCCGTGAACCAGAGAGAGAGCCAGAAGGCAGCCGACATCGAAGTACAGGTCCTCACGCAGGGCTGGAACACACACACGTCAGAACAAACAGCCATTTTGTTTTGTTTTTAACCTTTTGATATATTGAGGACGGGATATGTCTGTCTACAAACATCCTTTATCGTTTAAATTAACACTCCATCCAATCAATAGTCGGTATAGTGCAACTCACTGGGACGGGAATCAAAACTTGTTTGAGAATCTTCTGTTTAATGTTTCTTCAGTATCAGAGTAATTTAACGATTCAGTGCATCCAGTGGTCCACAGCAAAAAATTAACTGTTATTAGTTAATTTGACAAACTGTAAACAAAATGCGACTGACGATGCTGCCTGCTATCTCACTGTATCTGTGGTAACAGTAAACTTCCTGTTTCTTGTAAGAGTTTAACACAAATGATGACTTTTAATGTGAGATAAAATCAAATAAAATGTAATAATGCTTTGTTAAAAAACAAAAACACACATATTGAATTATCAAGCTCATTACATTAAATCAGGTGGCGCTGTCCCGCTACACACGTAACACACAAAGAAGTCAGTGACTTCCTGGTCACGCAAATTCTGACACATAAAATATCAAGATCAAACTCGGTCCATGGCCTGTTTTTTCATTTCCTATAAGCATAAAATTTAATTTAAAATTATTTTTTCCTTTTTCCAGTTTGGGTTTCCCTAAAAGGAAAAATGATGCTAGAGCATCAAATGTGGATTAATCCCCAGCATTTTGATGAAAAATACTTGACTAAAAAATCTTTCTAATGCCTTGAACTGTGCATACAGTATATCTTTATATATAATTATTTCAACAATAACATTATATACAATGAGGTGTCCTGATATTAGAAAACAAGACGAGGTAAAGGTGAACAACACCATGTCCACAGACCAAAAGAACCATCTGTCATGCATTAAAGTGTCTTTGTTAGCAGTTTAACTCACTGTCACAGAGCCCGAAGCATCAGTAGTGTTACCTGCAGATTAATCTACCTCGAACTGCTAAAACAGAACCACGATTGAGGTTTGCACATGTATAATTTTAACAGACAGCTGTGTACTAAATAAAGATATTATGATTCCTACCCTGGGAGTCCAGTGCCAAGTTCTTGTATCCATCTGGACCCTCGAACACTACAGAGTCCTGTATCTGTTGAATCAGCAGCTTCAGGAAGTACTGCCTGGCTGTGTCGCTGTCCCGGAGGCTGCTGGGAAATGCAGTCTGCTGATCGTCTTTGAACCTGGACAGAGATTACGTGAAGAGACAAATCAAAATGTCTGTAGACGTAAACATGTTGACTTTTATTTTATTTTTATTTTGACCCGAAGATGAAGACAAACCTCAGAGCTAAAACAGGGAAAGCGACTCTGTTAGTAACATAAAATGTTGAGTCAACTCACCTGACAGACAGAGTGTGTGTGGGGTTGAAATCGGCCCTCCTCACCAGCTCCACACCTGCAGACAGAGCCTGATCCCCGCACACCTCCACCTGGACACAGAGGGGGTGAAGCTGAGGGGCCAATGCCTGCAGGAACTTCTCAGGTGAACCAGAATCTACAGGTAACGATGGTCTGAAAAAGAGGAAGGGTTCATGTAACTGTTTTATTCCATTAACAACTTTTACAGCTGACGGAGGACAGGTGTGTTAGGTTTGTTTACCTCTCACAGCTGACGGAGGACAGGTGTGTTAGGTTTGTTTACCTCTCACAGCTGACGGAGGACAGGTGTTTTAGGTTTGTTTACATCTCACAGCTGACGGAGGACAGGTGTTTTAGGTTTGTTTACCTCTCACAGCTGACGGAGGACAGGTGTTTTAGGTTTGTTTACATCTCACAGCTGACGGAGGACAGGTGTGTTAGGTTTGTTTACCTCTCACAGCTGACGGAGGACAGGTGTGTTAGGTTTGTTTACATCTCACAGCTGACGGAGGACAGAGGGCTGTTTCACAAAAGCAGAATTTAGAAATCCAGGATAAGAGACATAGCTAGGCTTGACATAGTCCGATCAGTGCATCCTGGCTTTATCAGTTTCACAAAGGCCAAACCAGGCTCAGAGGGTGCAGCTAAGTCAAGCCAGGTGTAAGTAATTCAGATAAACGGGCGTCAACAACTTTCTTCAAGAGACCACACTGTCCATCACAGTGTGCAGACGTGTGCAGCACGCCCTATTTGCTGTTTACTCACTGTGTGTAAAGAAGGTTTTTGATGAAAAAATGCACATAATAGGCTATAAAAGGAAAGAAACACGGCCGACATAACGTTACCATGAATAGTAACGTTGTGTCAGACCTTAAAAGTGAGCACCGAACCGTAATATTCCACTCAACAACTGTATTAACTACAACCACTAATCAACATACTGTCTATTCAATTCCATTTTATTTATATAGCGGCAGTTCACAACAAAAGTAGGCCTATTTCTTTTTCTCGTAGTATTACCCATTTAACCTTATTTTGAAATAATATTCAATGCTGAGATATCTGAGTGGGGAGTCTGGGCGTCCTCCCACAGACGTTTTTTAGCATTAAACACTTTTCTGACGTCTGAAGGAATATTATACACCAATTTATGGTGGAAATTATTTTATATAAATTTATATTCATATAAAAAGGAAACACAAAATTCAGCTGGCAGGTGACAATTCAAAATATAAAAATATAATGCAGTATCAGCAGCTTGTTCAATTAGCTTAAGTTTCTTCTTTGGACAATGCACATACTTTTCTTCTATGTTTGCACTGCATGTTTTCTTATTAACCTTTCTTAAAGCCTTTTCAGTTATTTACCATTTTTTATTGCAAGCAACATTTTTAACAATACTTTTAAAAAGTGTGTATTTATATAGTAGGCTTGGCAGAGAGGCTAGAGATCTGTCAGTTATATTTGAAAATGGTGTACTTGTTTAGTCAGTATGGATAATAGATAAAAAGTCAGTGTTGTGGTGCTCATAGAAAATACTGTATATCTCTAACTTGACCCTGAGGCTGTAGTCCTACAGTCTGACAGCCAGTCTGCCAATGTAGTAAGTATAAGCACATCCACAGGTGAACACTGCCTGCTGTGCTAACTGTTATGTGTTTTACTGTCAGATGTCTGAACTGCACACACTTGAAAAAATTAACATAACAGGACTTGGACTTAGATATGGAGATAAAAAGAAGCACTAAGGACATTGGAAATCCAGCAACTAGAAAGAGAAGTGATTTAGTGTACTAGAAGTAGACTGTAAGCCAAGCTGTAACACAGTGTATTGCGGTAATCATTGTTTTCTCTCCCAAACACGCAGTTGTTTCATGAATAAACGTGCACAATATATCCTCCTTATTGAAGTAGGACTATAATTTGAGAGTATTATAAAATGACATAGGATCCTACATAGTGTGTGTGAGTTTCTTGAGTGACATATAATGTCCGGTGCTCACTTTTAAGGCACAATATAACATTATAATTATGACAGTTTCAGTTAAGAGCTGTGATATTTTTAGCTTCTCACACATTCAGTCGGTCAACAATTGGCTGCCACTTTCTTCCGCTGGTTTATTGCTGTACCAGTGTTACTTTTTTCTTTATTGATCCTTTTTATTATTTTTATTTTTTACAAGTGCTTTCATTCCACGTAAACCTAACTTACTCGCTAATGCCATTGTGTGCAAAGTATGGTGGACGCATCTTCTCTAGTTATGAAACCTAATACCCACAACCTACTATTTTAATACAGGCTACTGAAAATATGCAGAATACACAGGCCTACATAAGAACATGGAATGACTGAAAAAAACACTTTGGTTTCTGATCGGCGTGACTGCTGACTGAACAGATAAGGCACCAGGATTAAACTAAGCCTGGCTGTTAGCCTGGTCTGGGGCAGGCTAGCTGCACAGAATAAATCGCCATGGTAACTTATGTGCTTCTACTTTCGTGAAACCGAGTCCAGGCTTAATTCAGCCAGGATATCTGGAAAACCCGCTAATCCCTTATCTTGGTTTTGTGAAACAGCCCTCAGGTGTTTTAGGTTTGTTTACATCTCACAGCTGACAGAGGACAGGTGTTTTAGGTTTGTTTACCTCACAGCTGCGAGGACAGGTGTTTTAGGTTTGTTACCTCTCACAGCTGACAGAGGACAGGTGTGTTAGGTTTGTTACCCTCACAGCTGACGGAGGACAGGTGTTTTAGGTTTGTTTACTCACACAGCTGACGGAGGACAGAGGGCTGTTTCACAAAAGTAGAATTTAGAAATCCAGGATAAGAGATAAAGCTAGGCTTGACCTAGTGTGATCAGTGCATCCTGGCTTTATCAGTTTCACAAAGGCCAAACCAGGCTCAGAAGGTGCAACTAGGTCAAGCCAGGTGTAAGTAATTCAGATAAATGGGCGTCAACAACTTTTTTCAAGAGACCACGCTGTCGATCACAGATTCATTGATGCTGAAATGGAAAAGACGTGTGCAGCATACTTTATTTGCTGTTCCTCAATGAGTGTAAAAAGGTTTTTGATGAAAAATGCACATAATATAAAAAGAAAGAAAGAAAAGTATTAAAACAGCGAGAAAAGTGTGGCAGACAATACTTATATACAATACTTAATTAGTAAGTTGCTAAAAGAATCACTGCTCCCAACTGAAACTGTTAATTATAACGTTACCATGATAGTAACGTTATGTCACACCTTACAAGTAAGCACCGGACCTTAATATGTCACTCAGCAAATGTATTAATTACAACCACTAATCAACATACTGTCTATTCAATTCAATTTTATTTATATAGTGACAGTTCACAACAAAAGTATTTCTTTTTCTGGCAGCATTACTACTAGTACTTGTACTAGTATTGCCCATTTAACCCTATTTTGAAATAATATGTAATGCTGAGATATCTGAGTGGGGAGTCTGGGCTCCTCCCCAGATGTTTTTGAGCATTAAACACTTAATTTTCTGATGTCTGAAGAAATATTCTACACCAATTTATGGTGGAAATTATTTTATATAAATTTTATTTATATAAAAGGAAACAAAATTCAGCTGGCAGGTGACAATTCAAAATATAAAAATATAATGCAGTATCAGCAGCTTGTTCAATTAGCTTAAGTTTCATTTTTTGGACAATGCACATATCTTTCTTCTATGTTTGCACTGCATGTTTTCTTATTAACCTTTCTTAAAGCCTTTTCAGTTATTTACCATTTTTTAGTGCAAGCAACATTTTTGACAAATACTTTTAAAAAAGTGTGTGATATATATATATAGTAGGCTTGGCAGAGAGGCTGGAGGTCTGTCAATTTTGTGTGAAAATGGTGTACTTGTTTAGTCAATATGGATAATAGATAAAAAGTCAGTGTTGTGGTGCTCATAGAAAATACTGTATGATATCTGTAAGTTGACCCTGAGGCTGTAGTCCTACAGCACATCCATAGGTGAAGACTTCCTGCTGTGCTGACTGTTATGTGTTTCACTGTCATATGTCTGAACTGCACACACTTGAAAAAATTAACAAAATAAAAAACAGACTTAGATATGGAGATAAAAAGAAGCACTGAAGATATTAGAAAACCAGCAACTGCAAAGAGAAGTGATTTAGTGATTTAGTGAACTAGAAGTACACTGTAAGCCAAACTGTAACACAGTGTATTGCGGTAATCATTGTTTTCTCTCCCAAACACGCAGTTGTTTCATGAATAAACTGCACAATATATCCTCCTTATTGAAGTAGGACTATAATTTGAGAGTATTATAAAATGACATAGGAATCCTACATAGTGTGTGTGAGTTTCTTGAGTGACATATAATGTCCAGTGCTCACTTTTAAGGCACAATATAACATTATAATTATGACAGTTTCAGTTAAGAGCTGTGATATTTTTAGCTTCTCACACATTCAGTCGGTCAACAATTGGCTGCCACTTTCTTCCGCTGGTTTATTGCTGTACCGTGTTACTTTTTCTTTTATTTATCCTTTTTTATTATTTTTATTTTTTACAAGTGCTTTCATTCCACATAAACCTAACTTACTCGCTAATGCCATTGTGTGCAAAGTATGGTGGACGCATCTTCTCTAGTTATGAAACCTAATACCCACAACCTACTATTTTAATACAGGCTACTGAAAAATATGCAGAACACACAGGCCTACATAAGAACATGGAATGACTGAAAAAAACACTTTGGTTTCTGATCGGCGTGACCGCTGACTGAACAGATAAGGCACCAGGATTAACTAAGCCTGGCTGTTAGCCTGGTCTGGAGCAGGCTAGCTGCACAGAATAAATCGCCATGGTAACTTATGTGCTACTACTTTCGTGAAACCGAGTCCAGGCTTAATTCAGCCAGGATATCTGGAAAATCCCGGCTTAATCCCTTATCTTGGTTTTGTGAAACAGCCCTCAGGTGTTTTAGGTTTGTTTACCTCTTACAGCTGACGGAGGACAGGTGTGTTGCATTTGTGTACCTCTTACAGCTGATGGAGGAGTGGATGGGGGACAGATGGCGTTTGGACAGCAGACTCCTCCTCTGACCCGCCTGAGGAGATGAAACCAGGGAAGCTGGAGAGGACGAGCACATGGTTCACATAAAATCAACAATAATAGCAATATACAAACCAAACAGCTGTTAAATCCTAAAATATGTTCATTATGTTGGGTTTATAAATCATTATGACATTACATTTTGAATATTAATCCAATTGTTTCAGATTTTAAGTTAATTTAAGAAGAACTGAAACAATTACCGTAACTCAATTTGTCAATCAACAGAAACTGAATCTGCAAACTATCATTAAAAACAGTCTGTCAGTCCATCAGTGAGTCAGACCTTTCCCATCAGTAGCCTGTGTGCAGTCGCTGCAGGCCCAGTCGCTGGTGTCCAACTTCAGTCCCGAACATTTTCTGTGAGTCCCGCCAGATCCACAAAGCCGGCAGCGAATCACCTCAAACCAACTGAAACAAACAACAAAACGGTGACGGGAGCAGAACAGGGGGGTCCAAGGATCATTGTCATGTGTTCTGCTTTACTCGGTGGGACTCGGAGAAAAGTGTAACGGCCAACGTTGGTCAAGAGAGAAATCCACAGATTCAGCATTACACCCCCTCAGACTCATGGTGGACAGTAAAAAAAAGGACTGAATTCACTGCAGCAGAACCACAGATATCATCCTTGTCAAAACTTGGTGCCTATTTTACCCATAATACAAATAGTCATCTGACCGTTGGGTGTGAGATTAGGGTGTGTAATGCTAGTAGCGGCTAATTTAGCCTGGAGCCTGCAGCTGGCGTGAGCAGAAGTTACAGAGGTCTGATACGCTCAGTTCTTTCTCCACACCAACAGATTTGTTTAATAATCAAACTTGCAGTCTTCAGCCTTAGACTTCTAAATTATTCTTATTGTGCTGTACCTCAAAAAGGAAACAGTTTAACACATTACCATGTGTTTATCTGTGGATGTGCGATCCGTAACAATACTGTACTGAACACTAAATGAAAATGAATGTGGTACCCGGTCTTGGCGGAGTGTGAGCGTCCCGCGTTGCAGAGGCAGGTGAGAGCGTCACAGCGATTGTAAACCTGCAGAAGCTCTGAATACGCGTTTGCCTCCAACTCCCATGAGGCATCTCTGCAAAAAAAGAGCATCAAGTGATTAGGAAACAGATACACAGAACCTACTGATGGCATTAGACAACCCTGTGCTATTATGTGCTCCCTGGCTGTGAACGCATCCTAAAAGCCTGGTCACATATTACCTCTCTGGGATGTATATTCCCATCCTGAGCATCTCTTCCTGGAAGTTCTCCTTGTTGTTACAGAGAGTACATCTGAAGAAGAAGAGGCCGGCACTGTAGGCCTGACGCTGACACACAGACAGAAAAAAAAAATACAGATAGTCTTACACTCGCGTACAAACTGACACACTTGTAAATACACAAAAACATAAATCCAGATGTTGTTAAACATCTGAACACGCTGTGCTGCTGGAGGCTCCGGTGGTTGAAAGGGCCAGTTCATCCAAATCACAAACAAATACACCTTACTCTTTAACCCTTCAGGTATCTCGCCATGCAACAGAGCCTCAAGTTATTAATCATCCTGTTTTTGAATGTTAGAAAGAACCTCTTTCGAAGAACCTAGAACATGTCCTCTTCCATTTGTTTATTCTGTCTGAAAAAACCCAAAGAGATTCATTTTATAGAGAAATTATTAAAGCAGTAAATCCAGCAATACATTAGGGCTGCAACTAATGATTATTTTTATTATCAGTTACTCTACCAATTATTTTCACAATTGATCATTTTGTCTAATAACTTTCAGAAAAAAAGTGAAAAGCAGCAGCTGAAATTTCCCTCAGCCAAACGCGTCGTCTCCAAATGTCTTTGTCCGAACCAACAGGCCAAAGATTCAGTTTACTCTCGTGTACGAAAAGAAAGGAAATCAGGTTATGTATTTATCTCAGAATTTCTCATAATAACACTGCTAATAATTGAAAAACTTCTTGCCTCAAAGCTGTGCTTTAAAGTTATTTATCGAGCATTTCAGTTTAAGTTTAATTTAAGTGAAGTGTAGGACTGAATCTTGAGTGTCAGTCTTGTGCCGCACACGGAATTTTGGATGATATAGGCAAGGACCGATCACTGAGCAGATTTATTTTGTTACAGACATGTTTCTGTTGAGCTTTTCTTCATGTTTTTTCTTCATGTTCGATTATTCACAACAAAACAAACAACAGGCAAACTATCTGCATCACAGGGGTGAAGCGGAAAATATGGTATTTTTGGCTGTAATTGTATTTGGATAAACAGATTCTTTAATGCAACATGATCAAATGACTTCATAGAATAAACACCGCACTGACACAGTCACACTACCTGCACACAGTCCCTGTGGAACCAGCTGGCGTGGCAGGATGGACATTTGAGGACGGAGTAGCAGAGGATGGGCTCGATGGAGTCCAAACAGATGGAGCAGGACTGAGGCAGACTGAGGTCCGAACCCACACACAGAGACTGAGTGGGACTGTGATCCGGACAGTACGACCTGGACACAAAGACAGTTCGACAACACGGGTTTGGACAGCAGAATGTTGACTCTGAATGTTACTGTGTTTCACACTTTATTAGAAACATGAAGCTAAAAAGTAAAGCAGTCTAATCAAACAGTCCTCTAATAAATCCCCCGTGATGGAGGTTATAATGTTCAGTTTATGCTGAAACAGTTTCAGAGACGTGTTTCCTTTATGATCCGTTTGGGGGCTGCAGTTTGTGCCGCTGCTGAACGGTGTTACAGAGAAGCGTTTCTGGTATTTAGCCGAATAAATAAGTGAATAAGTACACAAAGGATCAGATACAGGCATCGTCTCGAGATTAGAGGTCAGCGACTCTGCTTCAGTTTTGAAAGGCTCCTTCTCAAATACACTTGGAACCCGGAGCTCTCTGTGTGAGAGACGATGACTCTTTAAATGAAAGTGTTTAATGTGAATTCAGCACTCACGGGAAGAGTCCAGTAAACTGGGAGATAAACTTCTGTTTCCTCCCGCAGGGGAAGTGGACCGTCTTCCTGCAGCTTCGAACGTTACAGCCGACACACGCTCCCTTCTTCTTACAGCAGAAACACGTCTGAATCACACGTGATAAACACAAAAAAAAAAGAGACAGAAATGATGACTCTTTGATCTGGTGTCAGTGGTTTGTTTCTAACTGGTTTAATCTTACTGGGTTTTTCAAAAACTTGGATACAGTGTGACATTCACCAGCTGATTATTTTCAACTTTGTCTCTGTGCTTAAAAGTTAAGCAACGTAAACATGTATCCCTGTACATAATACTTATGTATTCCAGCATCCTTTGCTCTGTGCTGCATCGCACTGTGTACATGACTATACATTTGCATGCATACCTGTATATCTCATCTACCTCCTGCATGTACATAATAATGATAATTTTTCTCCTGCATCCTCTGCACTCTGCACTATTGTCTCAATCTGTCTAGACTGTTTTTGTTTATAGTGCGTATATACGTGTTTCCTGTATGTGTACACATACCTGGCAAATAAATCTGATTCTGATTGTCATTTAGGGTGTACTCACTTTTGTTTCCAGCGGTTTAGACATTAACGGCTGTGCGATGTGTTATTTTGAGGAGAGAGCAAATTTACACTGTTATCCAAGCTGTACACTCACTACTTTACGTTGTAGTGTCATTTTTTCAGTGTTGTTACATGAAAAGAGATAATCAAATATTTACAAAAATGTAAGGGGTGAACTCACTTTTGTGAGACACTGTTTGATGGAAAAGTAAATATTTTCTAGTTTTCCCTCTGATGTCCTCCGGCTGCTCTGTCTCAGTCGCTGGGACGCACCCATACACCCGCACTTGCTTTATTGTGAGCATGTGAAACAGTCTCTTCATAAATAAATTTGTTGAAGGGGATAAAATAAATGTGGGAATCGAACACACAACCCTTAGATTGTGCTGTGCTCTACACACTGAGGTAACCGGACACACTGGAAACCAATCTTAAATTGTCCTAAAAAACTGTCCCTTTGCCAAACTTATTTGCTGACCACTGTATCCGTTTTTTTTCTTAAGATCATGAATCTGTTATGTCATTTACTAAAGAAAACAACGTTTTGTTATCTCGAGAAACTCATCCCGTTATCACAGGGAGACAGAATAAACAAAATATATGACTTTATTGGCTCTGAGGGCTTCTGTAGGTAAAGCCAGAAAATATTTCCCCAGAAAATATGATCCACTAAAATCATTGTCCACTAAAATCAGTGAAAAAACTTATAAAGGTGTGTTTTCGTACAGTAATCAGTGAGCCGTTTGAACATTAAAGCATGTAAACATTTTCTGGTTGAAAAAAAAGTAGGACCCTCTAAAATTTGGGACCTTTAAGAAGAAAAAAAAATCTCTCACCAGTCGAGCCGACCGGCGGATCTCCTGTTTGATGTCGTCTACCAGGAAACCAAAGACGCCCTCATCCTCCTCTCCACGCTGGTAAACTCCACAAGACGTCAGCTGAAACACACACACATGATGATGATACACTTCATGGTATCCACCTCCAGACGTTGCATTTTGTTTGAACAAAATGTCTTTCAGATAACATGGAACAGTTTAAGGTTTCTGACGAAAAACAGGTTTCTGTTCAGCAATGAATGTCATTGCCATTCTATTATAATAAAAAATAATAACCAATAATATATAATAATATTAAGCAGATAAGACATGTTGGAAATGAAACTGTTTTCTATCATCAAGAAAGTCAATGCTGAGGTCCTGACTATTAAACCAGGTCTTGTTCAGTCCTGAATCAGGACTTAGGAACAACCAGCAGAGGTCTGGCTGAGGATCTGAAGCTCTGGCTCTTAGTGGAGCATCGATTCAATAATATAACTGGAGCTGAACCGTGACGTGCTTTAAAGGAAATCAGTAAAATCTCAACTCTAAAACTGAGCAGTGAAGAAGCCCGAACCCCGATGGCTTGCAGACATGTTGGAAATCTTAAAGTATAGAGAACACACACACAGACACAGACACACTTACCAAACAGAAGTAGTGGACGGAGAGTTTGTGCTCTTTGAGTGGGACTTTTTCCCCAAACATGGCTGGGTCATCATCACTGAGCCTGCAGAGAACACAGCCTGGAGACACACATATTAATCAGCAACCATGTTGTCCACTTCCTCCCTTTTGTGTTATAAAATTTTTCCACGGCTGTATTTTCTGAGTTGTTTGATTATCTTATCCACAATTTCTTTTCATTTGATATCTGCTGCCACCTTATTTTGCTTAATTTAAGTTGCAGAATACCAAGAAATGAAATTTTGTCAGCGTTGCCCAACACTCAACTTTATAATATTACAAAATTCTCAGTTTCATGATCCACATTTAGCATTTCATCTGCTGAATAATTAAAAACAGTGGCGACAGTAAATGTGGAAAGCAGTCAGATTTAGGTGGTGGGAGATTACTCACACTCCCCCTGGTTGCCGCCGGCGTCTGCGACCTGAGACCTCCTCCTCGCCTTCTTCTTCATGTTGTGATGTGACCCTGCATGAGCACAACCACCAGGGTCAGGGGTCAAATCTACTGAGCCAACACCAACATCGTTCATCACCATGACAAAAGTTTTTTTTTTTTTTTTAACTTGCTGGCCCCACCTGTAGCTCCAACATTAGAAATTCATACAGTTTCTTCAGACTTTGTTCAAACTCACAGAGCTTAATTTTAAATTCCAGTGGAGATCCAAAAGTTTCCAAACACACTAAAATTGGCTGAATTTCTGGGATAGTGTGTAAAATGGTGCACAACACATTCATATGCATGTTAGTATGAAGCCTTAGTCATCAGTTTGAATTAAAGCCTAAATATTTGGTTGAGCAATCGCTAACAAAAGAAAATAAACTGTGAAAATCATTAAAGCAATTTATTAAGCATAAATCTCAAATTATCTCTGGTGTTCAGCTTAAATGTGGATTTTCTTCTTTTCTGTTTTATAACACAGTAAACTGATGGGTTTTTTTTAATGTATGACTGTTCTGTACGACAAAACAAGACTTTTGAAGACATCATAAACTGAGAAACTGTGAGGCACCTTTGTCATTACTGACATTTAACAAATAACAATTAATTGGTTCATCAAAAATATATACTATTGTTTATTACAGCCCTAATTTAAATAAATCACACAGTGTAAACATTAATATAACTTCAGCAACTTGTTGAATAAATGTGATACTGTCACAAGCAGGAAAGATACGAGTGCAGTTATTATACTGTATATACTAAGAATAACTTTCCATCTAATTGTTAAGTCTTCCACAACTATAAGAAATTAGTTAGCGATATTCTTCAGCCTTTCTAGTGTCAAACTACTCAAAGCACTTACACTATTTTCACCATTTCGTACACACAGTCAGGTGCCAAATGCTCATCAGAAAACATAACCATTTCAGTAAGTTATTGTTCCTTTATGCAAGAAAAACAGTGTCATATTGTGAAGCTATGCAAAGAAAGAGAGAGAGAAGATTAAATAACTAGATGTGTAAAATATATAATATATATATACAAAAGAAAATGAGAAAACGATTATATAAAATAAAAGATCATTTAATGGTTTTTAAATGTCGCATCTCCATCTCAATCCCCCACAAAGTCCAAGCTCATGTCTTTAAAACACAAAATTATTATGCTTAGTATAAACATGTATAATCGAGTGGCTGCAAGAGGAGCATTTTGGTGTTTGTCTTAAAACAATTCTGACAAAGATTAACGTAATCGATAATCAATACCGTGTCCAATTCATAAACTAGATGGTGACGCATAAATCAAATGCATGAAAGCAGAAAAGAGCTAAAGCGCCTTCGGCTAATTTTAGGCTAACGTTAAGCTAACAAACAAAATGTGAGTAAACCGAGTGAAATAAAAACAACAAAATGACGTTACGTAAATGTTTTGGGTCGAAAATATGTTCAACAAGAAGGTTTCTAAGAAATATATTAATGCTATATCCATATGTTTAAAAAAGGTAGTAAGAAGAAGACAAACATGAAATCACAGAGTTTTCTGAAGGTTGCTGAAGCTCAAAAACGTTACCGAAGTGAACAGTCGGATTTATCTTCATCTGATTTATAACACGATAAAAATTTATAAGGAAAATATTAAATAAAATACATACTTTTAAAGGCGCAGAGCGTCAAGCTGCGGTCATTTTCGTGTTGTTTTGGGAGGATTTATTTCGCTGGTTTGTGTTTACTTTAAATTAACGCCGACGAGATTTTAAATTTCCCTCTTTCATAACAAAAAGACGTCACTTCCGCTTCCGTCGGTGCTTCTTCTTTGACGCTTTCAATCCAGTTTGCTGCTTCGGCGCCCCCTATGGACGGCACAACTGCTGCTTGATGGATTAAGTTCGTGGGTCTCATTTATAAACATTGCGAAAGTACAAAACAGAGGGCTGTTTCACAAAAGCAGAATTTAGAAATCCAGGATATGAGATAAAGCCAGGCTTGACATAGTCCGATCAGTGCATCCTGGCTTTATCAGTTTCACAAAGGCCAAACCAGGCTCAGAGGGTGCAGCTAAGTCAAGCCAGGTGTAAGTAATTCAGATAAACGGGCGTCAACAACTTTCTTCAAGAGACCACACTGTCCATCACAGTGTGCAGACGTGTGCAGCACGCCCTATTTGCTGTTTACTCACTGTGTGTAAAGAAGGTTTTTGATGAAAAAATGCACATAATAGGCTATAAAAGGAAAGAAACACGGCCGACATAACGTTACCATGAATAGTAACGTTGTGTCAGACCTTAAAAGTGAGCACCGAACCGTAATATTCCACTCAACAACTGTATTAACTACAACCACTAATCAACATACTGTCTATTCAATTCCATTTTATTTATATAGCGGCAGTTCACAACAAAAGTAGGCCTATTTCTTTTTCTCGTAGTATTACCCATTTAACCTTATTTTGAAATAATATTCAATGCTGAGATATCTGAGTGGGGAGTCTGGGCGTCCTCCCACAGACGTTTTTTAGCATTAAACACTTTTCTGACGTCTGAAGGAATATTATACACCAATTTATGGTGGAAATTATTTTATATAAATTTATATTCATATAAAAAGGAAACACAAAATTCAGCTGGCAGGTGACAATTCAAAATATAAAAATATAATGCAGTATCAGCAGCTTGTTCAATTAGCTTAAGTTTCTTCTTTGGACAATGCACATACTTTTCTTCTATGTTTGCACTGCATGTTTTCTTATTAACCTTTCTTAAAGCCTTTTCAGTTATTTACCATTTTTTATTGCAAGCAACATTTTTAACAATACTTTTAAAAAGTGTGTATATATTTAGTAGGCTTGGCAGAGAGGCTGGAGATCTGTCAGTTATATTTGAAAATGGTGTACTTGTTTAGTCAGTATGGATAATAGATAAAAAGTCAGTGTTGTGGTGCTCATAGAAAATACTGTATGATATCTCTAACTTGACCCTGAGGCTGTAGTCTTACAGTCTGACACCCAGTCTGCCAATGTAGTAGGCCTAAGTATAAGCACATCCACAGGTGAACACTTCCTGCTGTGCTAACTGTTAGCCTGTGTGTTTTACTGTCAGATGTCTGAACTGCACACACTTGAAAAAATTAACATAAAAAACAGGACTTGGACTTAGATATGGAGATAAAAAGATCAAGCACTGAGGACACTGGAAATCCAGCAACTACAAAGAGAAGTGATTTAGTGATCGATTTATTGGGATTTTCATTTATTTTAAAATGTACTTTGGCTGTGTGTGTGGTGATAAGACACATGCCTTTGGTGTGAGACAACACTGCGTCCCTGAGAAAGACACTATAACTCCCTAACCCATTGTGTGAGGTGATCAACAGTCATGATATATTTGCTGTGGTGAGCAGCAGATCTAAGGACTAAAGCTGCAATAAACACCATGATCTGTTTCTATGATGACAAGCAGCCCAGTGTCCCTGTTACACCGGTGAGCATACACGAACAAACAGCTGCGGGTTTCACTCAATGACACTCTTCAAAGTGACGGCTTTTGAATCAGTCGCTCTCTCCTCATGTCCACTCACTTCACCTCAGAGTTGAACACAGCATGCAATCATTGCAATCAATCACAGTTCCAATCACAGTTCACCTGCGAGGTGGTGGGTGTCGTTTCATCCCCCCCGTTTTTTAAACAAAAAATCACACCCTGCGTAGCCTATTAATATTAATGAGGGGCGTTTCACTGACCATTTATAGGCATCTATGGGCGTTTGAAGGGTCGAACGTGGAGCTCCATCACATGCGCCACATTTCAAGTTGATTGTGATTTACAAAGGGAACACTGCTTACAAGTGTTTACACTTGTTTGAATGTTTTTGGCTTATGCCATTTTTGGCTTTTGGGCGCACGTACACTTTTAAAGAGGTTTCGACGCACAGTTTTATAAACGATACTTTAAATTTATATATGAGAAGCATTACCAAAGAGAAATGATGTCTTAAAGTAAAGCTTGGTCCAGCAGGGGGCGCCACAGGACACAGAGAGATGAGGAGATGAAGCGCTCTAAATGACCTGCAGCTAAAAACAGTTAATTTATTTAAAGCAAAACCAAACCAGAGAAACCCGAGATTTCCTGCCTCAAGGTTCCCTTACTAGATAAATATGGAGACTGTGCGATAGGGTTGAAAGCTCAGGAGAAAGATAGTAAGTGAACCTTAAGCTTAAAATTATTTATTCATTGCTTTTTTGTATATAGCATAGGCATATATTTTATTTTATCACACCTGAGTTCCGTTTGCTAATGATGAAGACCGTGAGATGCGACTGAAAGCTCGAGCAAAAGCCTTGAGTTCAGATTTTTAGTGTAGAATTTTCTTATTATTACAAATTATTTTAATCCCACTTTTTAAAATGTCACCCTTTGTACATGGTAATCTGTTGCTGAGGGTTTTTTAATGATTAATAAAGTGTTTACTGGTGATTTACAGTTATGAGAGAATTAATAAGAACCTCAAGTCGACAGGTTGTGAAAAATCTCTTGACTGTTGAGTCAAGTTTTTATTTATAATAGAAGTCAATATACATAAAACATTTATAGGCGGCTAAATAACTGATCTGTAATGGAGTAATAAAATATTTATTCATCCATTAATAAAGCCATTAGTTACTTAGAAACGCCCATATTAGTACAATTGTGGTATCATAGCTGAAAAATAAAAAAAGACAACTCATCCGCTGAGAGGAAGGCAGTAAAATGTGGTTGAAAGCTTTGAAAACACAAAGTAAGTGAGCCTTAAGCTGAGAAACATTTTATTTGTAAAGAAATATGTCATTTTCATTCAGAACTTCAACCAGAATTGACCAAATTATAAAACTGTCAGAAACGCACAGATCAGCAGCTGTGTCCGTTTTAAATAAACAAAGGAACACGTGTGCATGCGTGCGCGCGCGCGTGTGTGCGCTTAATGCTGCGTCACAGGGTGAAGGGAGGTGCCCCCAGGTAGCGGTCACATCACCACCAACGCGCACAGAGGAGGCAGTGTGTTCAGAGACTCCCATGTGCCAAACACACGCAGCAACGCACGCACTTTTCTCCGCTCAGTCTGAAGGACGAGCTGAGTGAGAGGAAGCCAAGAACAGCCGGAGCGTTTGGAAACATCGAAACAGGGAAGTAGGAGGACTCATCAGCGCATCAGTGTCAGGGGTGGAAAAGTGAGTCTGTCATCGGCATGTTCAGCTGGGTGAAACAGGAGCAAGGTGGACGCAACAAGGAAGGAGAGATGTACCAGACGGTGACGGAGGGACTGCAGAGCCTTTACAGCAAGAAGCTGCTGCCGCTGGAGGAGACCTACCTCTTCCATGACTTCCACTCCCCGGCCCTGGAGCCGGCTGACTTCCAGAGCAAGCCCATGGTGCTGCTGGTCGGCCAGTATTCCACCGGGAAAACCACCTTCATCAGGTACCAACCACCGCTGGGGTCCGGGCGGGTCCTGTGTCAGGCTATTGAACCTGTTTGTATAATCACAGTTATTAGTGATCCATGATTAGAGTGGAAAGGGAGTTACGCTACACGTGGCAAAACCACCTTTATCAGGTGTTACATCAGTTTACACCCAATACTGGTTGAACGTAATGCCAGGCCTCATTTGAATTTCCCCTATTTACTTCTATCTCGCGTTTAAATATGTACCCAGGAGTAGCAGCGCAAAATATAAAATGTCAAATAAACGTGCCGTGTCTCGTGCTTAATTCGGCCAACATAAATCCACCAAAGCCGATTTGTATTTTAGAAAAAGTATATGTTTTATATTTAACTAAGTGCGTGCGATGGCCTCCCTCGGTACATTCTGGTAGAAGGTAGCAACGGTAGCAACTGTAACCAACTTTAAATATTATTAAATGACAAACTGCGGTGGCTCAGGTTTACGCCGAAGTGGAGAATGTATCCTTGGTAAAAAGAAAATGCCTCAAGTTTTTCTTTAAAGTATGTAAAATAAACCAAATCTCAAAAAAATATCTTAAATAGGATACCTTTTCAATAGAGTTTGGAATGGATTTTTCTTCAAGGTGTTGACATTAATTAACCTTGGTAAGCCTGGTAAGAATCATTGAGTTTTAGGTTTAATTAGGTAATATTGTCCACCTGCTCACAGACATGTTTGATCTTGTAGTCATGTGGAAGCACAGGTACAACAGCCTGTTCAAGATAGGCCATGATTGAATTAACAATAAATGTTTGTGTGCTTTTTACATAGACACTCACACATAAATTTAGCCAGGAGATGATCAGGAGTTATTGGGTTTCATTTCACTGATCCTTGGGGGATTCGAACCAGCAACACTTCTGTCACACTCCTGCAGCCTTGAGACGACCTCATCTCCACTCTGACGTTATCTTTGATTTTTGGAATCTGCTGTGACTCCTGTTTAATCTGGCAGCCAGTTTGTCTTAATGTGTTAAGAATGTGTAAAGCCTGAATAGCCTAAAGGACTGACGTCTCTGATGTTGGCACCAGCTGAGGCTCATGGGTACTGTAGTCCTATTAAACATGACAGCCTCACGGTTCACCTTGTGGCTTGGGATGAAAGTGTCCTTCATGTGAAAGCTTCCTAAGATTTTCTGTCTGTGTTTCTTTGGATTGTCAGTTCTTTGTAACAGATCTACCTTTTGTTCTTTGTATTTACACGATCTGACAGGCGTGAGGGATATTTCCGGCGTTTTTGGACAGACGTCATGTACCCAGTACCTCGTTACATTTGTGCTAAGCTTTATTTCAGTGAGGTCAGGAAATCAGGTGGAAAAAGTTTGTCTGGAAAACAATCGGTGATCAACTTATCTATTAACATCTCAGCTTCAGATCCTGAAGGAGATTATCTGGCTTTATCTAGCTTAAACATGTAACTGATTATTTTTGGTTTGGTTGGAAGAAAATGGCCATAGATGCCACATTTGATTAATAAGAAAACATTAACAGCTTCATCATCAACTCTGTTAGAATGACAAACTTTTTTTAGAAATGTGTCTGGAACTGATCAAGAAGGGAATGAACTACAACACACCATACATAAAACCATAGAACAAGTGAAACAACTTTCACAATCAAATCTTCAGACCTCCTTTGTCTACACCAAGATTCGGAAAATCAGAGAAAATACTAATTAAATAATCCGCCTTTCCTTCTTTTCCAGACTTCTGCGTTAAAGTTAACAAACATAAACCTCCAGTTTTTTGCTCATCTGAACACAGGAATGTTTCAGCTCAGTTTTCTTGATCTATTTCACAGGAAAATAATCATGATTACAAAAGAGACTGGGACTCACTTCCCACTTCGCCCAGATCACACGATCAGTTTCCATTCGTGGGCAGAGGAAGAACCGCAGCTCTCAGCTGTGTAATCGAGCATTTTTGGCTTCCGGCTAAACGAGATCGAACATCTGATTCATGACCAAAGTTTGCTTTTAAAATACACAAAGGTCCTTTCTTGAAAGCATTCAGTTAATAAAGCTCACGTTAGATCCTGGAGATAAACAACAGATTCCTCCGCTGAATAAAGCTCCTTATGATGTCATTCTTTTTCACCAAACCAACTGTTTTTCTCTGTAAAAGTCACTTGTAGGACTCATGATGTCAGTTTTAAATAAATCCTGGCTGTTTTCTGCCTGGAGGCTGTCACGAGTTAAAGAGCTGATCATCCCTTCAGCCCCCCCACCCCCCACTGTTAAAGCTGTTCAGGGTTCACACACTCTCAAATCTACACAGAAATGCAAACAAATCCCATGCAAACACACGCACATATTTGCAGCTAACAAAAGCAACATTGACTTATGAAAATATATAATTGCAATTATTTTGACTGAAGGCCTACTGCATTTTCACTGGAAAAACAAATTTAAATGATTATGTTGTGACTTTTTGCAGGAATCTACCAAACAGAGATGTTTTCCTAAGTCTGTAGACCATGATGTGTTGGCAAGGACATTTTGCCTTTAACAAAAATTGCATCTTAGGCGAATAAAAAAAAAATAAATAAAAAATTGCAGTAAACCATGTTGTGATAAGATTTCGATTAATTGTTCGCCCTACGTCTTGTGTTTGAAAACTGATGAGTCATTCTTTTTAAACAGTTTCATAAAGTTTTTAAGTAAAATGAAACAAACACTACTACCTGCAACGCACCATTGTTAAACAATAACAAACGCCGCTAAACGGGAAGGAAGCAGCATAAAGGTCATCCGGACGAGAACACCTCGTTTCTTTCACACTTCAGGCCCATCCACCTTTGAGCCAGCATCAGTCCAGCTGTGTGCGTGTCGACCTAGTGTTCTTGTCACCGGGCGAAGAAAGAAAGTCCCTTTGTTTATAAATTACCAGGTGGCCTCAACATGTTCAGAGGTAACTGATCGTTCCCTGTAAGCACAGAGCTGTCATTTATCCTGCAAGTTAAATGTCAGGAGAGAACTGACGCATCTTAATAGAGAGTGGCCTCAACAGGAAAAACCCAAGATCTTTAAATATCACGAAGACGAATAGAATTCCCTTTCCTCTCTCTAGAAATGATAAATTATATGTAATACGTGGATCATTCTGTATTGAGTCTGTTTCAAGTAAATACCGCGTTGAGACAGACTGTTTGTCCATTATTGCTCGGCTCAATATTTCCTGATTACCTAAATGAGGCCGGTGACATCACATCCTGTTTTGGCGCTGTGGGCCAGCGGATTTAATCAGACCGAAGGCCTGTCGGTCTGAAACAGAGGAAGCTTCAGCTGGTTATATTGTTTGTCCTTGCTACAAGTGAAGAGTGAGCTGAATATCTTTTGTTTTGGACTGTGGTTTTAAGGACAGGTCCCACCTCCAAGAAGCTTAATGTACCTGTTTAAAGGGCTCTTGCGTAGCAACAAAAATACTCAAGAGGTAGAGCATACTATGTCAAACAATCAAATCCAGTGTGATGGTAAATTTGGCTGATATAAAGTACACCAAGCAGGCCTATAGTTAAAGAGGGCAACATGATTTCAATTTGGTTCTCAGTGCTTACTATCCCCTTCATCGTCATTGAGTTCTGGTAGAACATCTCTGCTATATTACTACTAGAGGCTGACATTATTTCGGGACTCTTGTGGGTCATGGGATTCCTGTGGGATGGGAGTCAGTTTCACTATTCATCATGGGACTGGGACAGGGCAGAAAACTGGAGCGGACGGACGGATTCATAAATCAGTTTTATATCTAAATATGCAGTTCTATTATGAATAAAAGCTATTTTAAGATTTTAAAAAAATGAGATGGGACAGAAATCTCTACTAATGTTACATTTTCTGATAATGTGGTGGGCTTAAATAGGCAGAATTTTCAGTGGAGTTTGGCATGACTTTCTTTAAGGGTTATGATGTTAATCAATTAATCAGTGAGGTGTTTTAACAAGTGAAAATATCAAACACTCTCTGGTTCCAGCTTCTTAAATGTGGTGGTTTGCTGCTTTTCTTCTTTCTTTTTGTTTTGAAATCATTGTAAACTGAATGTCTTTGAGTTTGGCAGAACGTCATACCCAGACTTCATATCGACATCTTCCTATTTAAATATCTTGCTTAGCAAAACAACTTAATTTTAAAGTGGTACATTTGGCTGACACTAAAAATGAGTGTAGCAGTAGTTTAGAATGTATTTGGCTCATCGGGGCAGCACTCCTACACTGCTTGTCTCTTGTTTTAACATGCTCTGTGATGTGAAGCTGCAGACAATACCTGACCGGACAGACGGTGAGCCAAAGCTACAGGTGGCTGTCAGGACTCAGGGCTGCATGTCAGTACTGTCAGAGGAGCGTTGTGAAGAGTGAGGGTTGCAGTGAGTTTGCACGTGGATCACTGTCAGCAGAGATGAGCTGTGACCTGCACATACTCCCTCAGACTCCCTCAGCCTCACGTTGATCTGTGCTGATTGTAGCAGAACCAGGTTGACCACAGGGAAGGAATTTCTTGTTCTGAATCAAAGTTTTAAGTTTTAAAACTGTGTATATTTTCAGGCAAAATCCCTGATTCTGTTTGGCTGCTTGTGTTGTAGCCAAAAGAAAAACTGACATAACAGACATCGCAGTCAGAAAGCCATTGCTTTAACAGATAAAGCCAGCGGCGTTACAGGTTTCACATCTAAAAATATCAGACCTTGTTTATCAGAGTGTCCTTGAACACAGCCGCAGGCAGCGCATTCCCTGCTGAATGACCACATGTTGATAAATAACATGACAAAAACATTAAGGTGATTAAATATTGACTGTGGTGGATTATTGATGTCCAACAAGAAGATAAAAAATCTTTTTGACAACAGGTGAATGTTATGGTGGCCTGGAAGGAAATAAAACAATGGAGAAACTGGTCAGACTGAATGAGAGCTTTAACTGCAGTTAAAGTTCAGTGAGCTTATCTCATGTCTACAGAAAGGGTGGGTGTGTGTGTGTCTCGGGTACAAACAGTCTTATGTTCTGGCAGCAAATCAGACCAGCAGAACTGACCTGCAGTCAGTTTACATCCAACACAAGCTACAGAGTTATTGTTGCTGCTGCTATGATACTTTGTGTGTGTGTGTGTGTGTGTGTGTGTGTCTTCGAGTGTGTGTATTCCACTACTGAGACACCACCCTGCCCCGGGGATTGCTATGAATCATGGGAACTGAAAAGAATGCTATGAATCTTTGGAACAAGTTGCCGGTAAATTGCAGAGTCGACACATTTTTTTTGTTCTTTTTCTTTTTCGGAGACGAAGTGAAACCAGCAGAGGTAACGCAGGTCACTGCGTGGCCTCTGAAGAAGATTTTCTTTATTAATCCCACAAGGGGAAACTCATTCTTTTCACTTTTACACACAGGTCTGAAATGCGCACATGCACAAACAGACCTATAGGGACAACACATGGAGAGGTGGTGAGGGAGCCGCCCCGAGCGGTTGGGGGTTCAAGGGCTTGCTCAAGGCCACCTTCGGCAATGCACAGGAGGTGAACTGGCTCTCCGGCTACCAGTCCACACTCTTCTATCTTTTGGCGACCCTCCAGTTTCCAGCCAAGTCCTTACTGACAGAGCTACTGCCGCCCCCCCAATTGGTCCACACATGTAGTGGCATGTGTTCATGAAGTTTGAAACTTGGATCTGCAGGACTGGTCATGCTTTGACCTTTTGCTTATTTTGATCTCTTAGTAATGTATTTTATTCTGCAATCTTCTCCTGTCAGATTGGACCTTTAGTTATCTAAGTTTATAGGTTTTATAAGGTTTATCAACACTGAGACCAAGTCGAGAGGACACACACTAAAATATGGAACGAGATCGTAAATACTTCTCATTAAAACGTCCACATACGAACACTAAGAGCTGAAATCAGCTTAAGCATCTGTATTCAACACTCCTTTTCCACGATTGCCACCGCAGGGAAGCGGGACCTTCGTTAACAGGAACAACACATTTTTTCTTAGTTATTGGTTGCATTTGAAGCAATAAGTTTTACATCCATTTAAAGTTAAGATGTTAACAAATCAGACAATGCACGAGAAATTTATTGATATTCCCAAAGTTATGGTCTTAACTGGTCTTGAAATAAAATCCTGAGTCCTCAATGTCCGAGACCGAGACAAGACAAAGACCATCAAAAAGTCGTCTGAAGACTCGTCTTGAGTGCTACGACACTAGAAGCTGGTCTGGGGCCCCTGCGTAGTTGGTAATTCAGCCCTAAACGAGAAACCCCTCTCTCAGTAGTCACTGTCAAGGTGCCACTTTAAAGGCAGTGCAGCAGTGGTTTCACTAATATTTACCCACATCAGGATCTGGATATGTTTTCTGGATCAGGTGTAAAAAATGACGCAATCAGATCTTCCAAACCACATCTGGAGGTGATCAGATCTCGCTCAGGTGTTAATGACATCTGGACACATTCTTAAGGAGAAAATCCTCCCCAACAAGTTTAAATGTCACCTGACTCCATCTCTCGCTCTGCTAACTCAAGCTGCTCGTTAAAATATAAGCTACATTCGAGCTCTTCTTCTCTAAAGACCATACAGCATCATCACTCCAGGAGACTCTAGAGCAGACGCTGCTATCTACAAGACCAGGGTCACGTGACTGATGGGGGAAGCAGAGCTAGCCCCAGTGCTAACAGGTTTCTCCACTGGCTCTGATGGCCTTGTTACAGGGAATGTAACACTCTGCAAGTTAGGGCCCAGATATTAGCTTCTGTCTGTCGCGTTGCACGTCGTAGTGATCTCTCTAGACTGAAGAAGGCCCAGCAGTCCAGGTGATGCTTGGTTATGTGTAGACCTACTAACTTCCAGATTACAGTAATCAGTCAGGCACCTGGCTGCTGATTATTCCCCAAATTACAACTGTGACACAATCCTTCAGGAGCAGAGGCTCAGTGAAAACATGACGACTGAAGTCTGGGCCAAGTAATGATGTGTGACAGGGAACCGGTCAGAGTTAATCATAATAATTGTCACAGTGGTGGTTTTCCAGCTCTGTCTGTTCTCTCTTTGATGTCCATGTCTGGCCGCGACAACAGGAAGTAAGAGGACAGAGACTCGCTGCGGCAATCTTCCATCTCTTCCTTCCTTTCTCACTTTTCTTTATCGAGAGAAACCGTGCGAAAGTTCGACAAGGTCAATGTTGAGATTAAAGGACGGGGGCGACATATTTACAAAATGCAGCAGAGACGTCAGCAGCAGGAATGACCTACACCACGTGACGTGGAGGGTGAGGGGACACGGGGGAAACTCGACTGACAACTGCTAAACAACTAAATGTCTCTCTTTCTCTCTCTCTCGTCCCAGGTACCTGTTGGAGCAGGATTTTCCGGGGATGCGGATCGGCCCGGAGCCGACCACCGACGGCTTCATCGCGGTGATGTACGGCGAGAACGAGGGTGTAGTCCCTGGCAATGCTCTGGTGGTCGACCCCAAAAAACCTTTCAGGAAGCTCAATGCATTCGGGAACTCCTTCCTCAACAGGTAAACGCTCATACACACACCTGCAAATCACCAAACCAGGGAATCTGTTATGAGCTCTGCTCTGTGAAGTCATCGTTGTTAATCTACATGAAATCCTGCTGCTCTGTCTAAATGTGTTTCCTGTCTTTACAATCTTAGATATTTCAACAGATTATGGAAGAAATCATGGACTTGAAATGTGCTGATTTATAATCATAGATAAAGAAATTGGAGACAGCTAACATGTAAACATAGCACTTTTTAATAGCTTATAGGCTCTCTGTAGGACTCAATATGCTCTGATGTTCTGACCTCAGACCAGCGTTCACACAATAAGCCTAACTCATCTGTAAATATTAGCTGCTAGCGCTGTATGTTCCTGCTGTAGCTTCAGCCTTTATACTGCTCTGAACAGAGTCATATGGAGGCGTGGCTGTGACAGGATAACAGAGCGCCAGCAGACCTGGATCCATCTGACCACCGGCCTCACGAACGCATGCAATAATAAATAAATAAAAGTAGTGTAATGCATCCAAATGAGTCAAAGTAATGGCTTGTCTCTAAAAATCTACTCAAATTAAGAATAAAAAGTATGCTGCAATAAAGCTACTTATAAGTAGAAAGTGACACGAAGTTAGTTATTTTATCCCTCTGAGTTTCATCTCGTCCGTCATCGTGCAGCTTGTGAAAATTGCTGAATTACTCTGTATTATGTAAAGCAACCCAACGTCTGAATGCAGCTGGAAGTCCGTGAGGAACTCCAGCTGTGTTCGAGCTCTGGTGATGAGAGACAGCGTTTCTCTGCTGGTCGTGTTTTGTTGATACAAACTCAGCGGAGAGTTTGAGATAAATACGAGGCTGCAGACTGATGTGACATTTAAGACTTCAGAGCTCCACCCAGCCCTGAAAGACCTGGACCCTTAACATTTGGATTTTCACGGCTGGTCAGTCAGAGGACAATGTTTTAAAGAGATTTTAATAATTTAATCAAACTGAAACTATAAAATATGATTATAAAAAGCCATGGGTTTAATTACAAACAGGATATGTGGAAATTTTTATGGGCACTATCATCCACCTGCTACTGACTCACTTCATGTCCTCAGGATATCATCTGCTTTTTTAAAGGTTTTGGCCCTAGTGGTAGTTTTTGTCCAACAATTCAGTCCTTGAAATCCTTTAAGGTCTTATAAAGAATTTGTTCAGATTAATCACACAAACAATGTTTGGCTTCCTGTGGTGAAGGAAGATTTTTTTTTTTTACTGAAGTAAAATTACTAATATAACAATGTAGAAAAAAACAACTAATAAACAACTAAAGCTGGTTTTAAATGCTGATAAAACTAAAGTAACGCATTTCTCAAATGTGACAGAGAAGCCTGTGAACACTTTTATTACTGCTCAGGGAAAGAAGTTAGAAGTTGTTTCCTACTATAAATATTAGAGCTTGACCGATACTTAACATGATGTTCACTAACAAAGACCTGTGTGAGGTAGAAAAAGGTAGTTATAGATAATGAGGAGTATTTTATGATGGAGGGGTTGAGGGGAGAGGGATGAAGGGGGTTGTTTAGGGTTTGGTGAACCCGGGGGTCGAGAATCTGGGTGGGGGGCTCGTCTCGATGAGCGACTTGCTGGTCAACCCCCTGTGGGGAAGAGAAAAAAAAAAAAAAAATAGAACAGCTACTTCATGGAATTATTAACTCTAGCATGCATGTCTTTGACGGTGGGAGGAAACTCATGCGAGCACGGGGAGAACGTGCAAACTCCACATGAAGTTTGAACCCGGGACCTTCTTGCTGTGAGGACACACTGTTGTCCACTGGGGCCTGCCTGTGGGTTTGGGGGGGAGGGATGTGACAACTGAGACAAACTAGATGAGAAAGGGGTCAGACGGGCTTATTGCATTTATTGTTTGTGCAAGTGATTGGATTAGAAAGGCACAGGTGGAGGAATTGAATGAGGCGCAGGTGGTTGAATTAGTAAAAGTCCTGTTCCTAAACTTTAGTTACATAAGGATCCATTTCTCCGTTTCTTTTTTTTAATTGTCATTTATCGGCTGTTATAAACACCGATACCGATTTATCTGCAATTGCTGATATCGGCCGATAATATTGGCACGCTGATTTATCGGTCGGACTTTAATAAATATCCCAGTATTTGGCTGGTTGGCTGTCTTTCTTTTATCACTCAGGTTGATAACTTCAGCTTTTTAAGATGATTTTTATTTCAGAAACAGGTCCTGTTTCTCCTTTGAAGCCAGAAAATGCTGGTCTCTGCTACATTTTTTTTTAACCTGCATCTGAACATTGTTTGAACGTGTCAGATTCTGCGTATTGCAGTATTCTGAGATTTGTTACGTACCGTAAAGCCCTCACTTATTGTTGTACACTTTACTTTAGGGCTGGTTGGCCCATCTATGACCTTTCATAGACACATTGGTATATTCTGGGTAAACTCCCATCATTCATTTGCACTTTGATTGCACAGATTCAGACAATAGTTATCGTTTCAGACGGCTTTTATGTGCTCTGCCAGATTTTTAAGCTCTTATAAGTAAAATGATGAATGAATAAGTTGGTTCTTATGACTATGTGTTGGTATATTAGTTATTTCAGCATGTAAATGTATATCTAATAGGTTTTCTTGTGTCAATTGTTGTCTGTAACCTTTTCTATGCTGCTGTCGTGGTCAGGTCTGGCTTGTAAAAGAGGTCATTTATCTCAGCGGGTCTGTTACAAGTAAAAGAACAAGTACTAGCATCAAAATATACTTATAGTACAAAAAATAAAAGTACTCACAATGCAAATGGCTCATTTCAGAATAATACATGATATTACTGGATTTCAATTATTTATGCATTAATGTGTTCATCACTTTAATGTTGCTGCTCATTAAGCTGGAGCTAATTTTAAAGACTTTATTTACTGCTGGGTAGCTTCGAATTTCCTCCTGTGGATAAATAAAGTCTTTTCTTAACCTTTAACAAAACATAATCCTTTTATTAGGTGATTTTCAAATTTATTCTGAAGTTTTAAGACCAAATTATTAATCAATGATCAAGAAAATTATCGGCACATTAATCCATAATGAAAATTGTTTGTAGCAGCTTTTTCCGTCGCACTCCCTTTCTGGACGGATCTCTACACACACGCAAATCCTGGCAGCTCTTCACACTCCTGTCATTGCTTTCCTCAAAACATTCACAACCTGGGAAACAACCCTTGACCTCTGACATGTAAACACACACACACACAAAGTGTTGGCTGTCAGATTCCTCAGACCTCACAGTTTGTAACGTGGGTTTAAATTTAGCTAAAAACACTCTCGTCCAAATGTACTTCCTCTGTTCAGAAATACGTCTGAGAGCGGCAGCGAGGAAGTGGAGGATAGTCGGCCCTCGAACTGTATGTGTGTGCGTCGATGTGAACCTGAGGCATTCCTTTAACCAGGAATCTCATCTCGCCGCGGTGTGATAGAGAAACCACAATAAGTTATTGTTTCCAGGGGGAAGTGTGTGTGCGTCACCTCGTGTCGCCGCGGCGTATTGTTTTTTCCGCCTCTAGCTGCTGTCTGTCAGCTAAATTTAACTCTATATTTATTAAGAGGTGACAGGGGTCTCAGACACACCCTGTTTTTTTTTTTACAGTCTCTATATATATTTTTGGATGCAGATCCAGATTTAATTCTTAGACATTTTGGGAAATCCTCCTATTCTGTGTCTTTTTAGAGAGTGAGATGTTCAGATGGATATCAACCTCGCGTCCGTGTGTTCAGTGCAGAACTCGAGTCAGGATGTGGTTAGCCTAGCTTAGCATAAAGACTGTAAGCAAGGGGAAATAGCTAGCCTGGCTCTGAAATTAAAAAATGCATCTTGTGTCTAGTTTGTTTAATCTGAACACAAACAGAAATAAAAACACTAATTTGGGGGAGAAGCGTTTGAGAAAGCGTTTCAGCATATTTCTGAAAATGAATTAGTCATTTAATGATGAGAGAGCCGGGGCACAAGCGTTTCACTTTCATGTGACAATAAACTTGAACACAATCCCAGAAATACTGCACTGTAAAAATCCTTCGTGTGTAACTGGTAACGGGGGGCTTATTTAAGCTGATTTACAAAGTGAGATGATGAATCCTTCTCATTTGTAAATCCTCCTGATAATCGTTCACACTCACACAACACCGTCTCTCCTCCGACAGAGACGAGTCAGCTTCGCCTTTTTTTGACAACCCTGATCCTTCCTGACTGAAAACAATAGAGCGAGCTGAGAGACCTGGATAATAATTCGTTTCAGAGGGGCTGATGTGTGACGGAGAAATGAAACTAAGCTGGAACATGATGTAATAACCGATGTTGAGTGATCCAATATTCCGACTCTACATCATAAAGATGATCTCTTTTTTTGGCATACATTAAAATATTAAAAAGCAGATAAAATGAGAAAATAGGTAGGTAGATTTATTTTGTCACAATATAACAGGCTATAGAGTGAAATTGAGTTTGTAACTAAATGTAATTAAAATGCAGGTAAATTAGTAAAAATCTCACAAAGCCTTTTTTTAAAGAAACAATTAAGCTTATACTTTCAGTGATTCAAAGATTTCTTAGTAAATGATGATCTTACTGTACTTTTCTTATGTTGGTCTCCTCTGTGCACACGACATCTACTTCCTGTCTATCTGTCCTTTGAGAGGGACCCTCCTATGCTGCTCTTCCTGAGCTTTCTACCATTTTTAGCTTGTTTTTTTGGAACGTTTTTCCTGACAGAGGGGGCCGTCTGATTGCAAAGCTCATTATTGGGGCAAATTTGTGATATATTAAATTAACATGACAATTGATGTTTTAGTAATAAATTAATTGAGCGTTCTTTGTTTTTTTTCTGTTTTTACATCATTGTTGTTTATTTCACTTTTCAAGTAAACTGTATTATAGAGGAAGCTAATTATTATCATTATCGGCACATCCATTAATACAGAGTAACTGGGTAACATCAGCATCCATGTAAGAATGAAAGAAGTTGTATTTGTGTTGGTATATCTGGGTTTGTCTGTTTATTTTGTAGAGCAACATAAATCAAACGAGGGATACGAACATTTTAATTATTAATTGATTTTATGTATTTGTTTATTTATAGTGCTTAGATAAAATCAGGTAAAGAGTTAATATCAATTTGAATTGTAAAGTGAAACATGGGCCTAAAATAAGAGAATTAACTGTCCGTCTGAAATCAAACGATGGATACCTGTCTCACTCTCTCCTCTGTGTGTGTCTGTGTGTGTTTTTTGCAGGTTTATCTGCTCTCAGATGCCCAATCAGGTTCTGCAGAGCATCAGCATCATAGACACTCCTGGTATCCTGTCTGGAGAGAAACAACGAATCAGCAGAGGTACGAACTTTGTGTGTGTGTGTGCTGACTGAGCTATCAGAAACATCCTTTGTGTTGTTTCATAATAGTCCTTGAGATTCTTTCACTTCCTCATATTGTATGAAGTCGGCCTGCTGGGATCCACAAACCTCCACATTCAGTCATCAGTTAGTTACAGTTTAACTGCAGATAGGAAAACTTACAGGCTGCAGAGGTCAGAGGTCAAAGTATCCTGACACATTTGTATTGTAGCATGGATTAATGATGTTTGGTTACCTGCTGACCTTTATTTCTGTTGTGGCTTCACCATCAGGACAAACTCGACCAGATGTAGGGTTCTCCTTAAAACATTCTTGTGAAATTCTTCATCCCTCTTTTCTCTCACTTCCTGTTCTGTCTACCAGTCTGTTTCCTCTGATTCGTCACAGCTGATCTTTAACTACAGAGTTTATAAATGCAGATCTGAAACCAGAGAACCTGACTGACAACTGCCACACAGATCTGTAATAATTGTGGAGCTTCAATATCATTACTGTATGTCTAGTATAGTAATGATATTGAAGTACAGTCCAGGATATGTAGTCTGGATAAAATGATGGTGGGGATGGAGCAGTGGATAAGCATGCCTTTGGTGTGAGAGCCCCGGGTTCAATTCTCACTGCAAGACATCCACCATTGGCATGCAACCTCTGATAAACATAGCAACTGTAAGTTGCTTTAGATAAAAGTGTCAGTTAAATGACTAATTCTTAATATTATTATGTATTTTAAAAGATTATGGTGAATGTACAGTGGAAAAAGACTTTTCCAGCATTTGTTGAAAATTCCCCTCTGTAGTGACATATTTTAAAGGTTTTGTTTGGTCCAGTGTCTGCACTTTGCACTGAAGAGGTATCAGTGTTGAGAACAGAACCATTTCAGTTATTTTCAGGAAAACAGGAAAACACAGCTCAGTAACAGCTGCTGAAGTTGCAAAATGAACAGATCACATGGGGCAATGTTTTAATGTTACCTCCAAGAAGTTCAGCAGTTTTGTCCCAGTGTAGTGTCATGTGTAGGATTTCTTGATCATACTGAGTCAAACCATAACTGCGGACGTGTTAAACCTCGAGCAGACCTTTTAGGCCTCGTAGACAGGCGTGTTGAATAAGTTGAAGCGTGTGATAGCAATTATAGCATAGATCTATGTCACTAATTTTAAAATTTGTCACAGAAGTTAGTTCACACTGTTTTCTTGCCGACAGAACTTGGAAAAGTGTAGAATACAACTTTATTTTCCATAAGGCTGGAAATTAGTCTTTGTCCCGTTGACTTTAATTTTAGTGAGAAAACTTTCGCTTCTGACCGACATCATGGCATCATATTGTTTTTAGCTTGGATATAGTGGCTTTTAGAGGAACTACATCTTATAGTTCTTAAATTTGTCTTCAACACTTTTGGTGACTGCTGCTTTATTAATCATCTTGGTAGGAAAGCTATCACTCTGCAGCACCGTGGGATCAGCATTCTCTGACTCAAAGTCCTGTTTTCGGTGATTCCTACAGTTTGGACTCTTTCCTGAAGGTTTTATAGGGCAGCAGTGAGATGTTTGGTGTGGAGCCAACAGTCAAATACCTCAGACTGCATAGTCCACTGTAGTTTCTCTGGGAAACAGTCCTGTTAGTCCTCATAAAGTCATCATAAAGGAGTTCCTCCTGAGGTCCCATTCATAAGGTTTCAATAGAGGAACTCCTACTGTGAAGAGTCCTCAGTGACTGTTACTCCTCAGTTTGCACAGTGTTCGATTTTCTGAAGCGCTGTTGTGGTGTTGTATGTTAGAGATGTGTTTGGTTTTTTTTTTACTGGTCCTGAAGTTGTGGTCAGAATCCAAACTGAAGACCCCCCGAGGAGGAAGCAGAGAGGAAGATCCATCTGCTGCAGAAAAGAATTTGTTACAAATTTGGCAACTGAAAGTCAGCAGAGAAAGAGATATACGAGCTTGATGACAGCTGCATGTTCAAATACAGATATCCTGTGGAGAGGCAGGATGTACTGAGACAAGCTTAATCCAGTGCATTTTAATCATTTTTGTGTCTAAATGTGGTATATCTATAACATTTGGAAGACTTCTTCTATAGGTATCTATAATTTAATCAATTTTAATTCGGCCCTTAATATTCCATCAGTTACAAAAATTATTTTGGGATTTAATCATTTCATTCAACATATACTGCATCTATTGATTTAGGCCAGCTGCATTTATGAAAAGGGTTGTGTGTGTGCCACATGCAACATCATTAAACAGTAAAAATAAAATCATGTAAAAATATAATCGAACAAGCAACGACATCATAAATAAATAAATAAATAAACAACAACACAATTGCACACATTAGACAGCAGAAGGCAAGACAAAGACTAGGTTAAATAAAATAATCTTAAGCTGTTTTTTTTGTTTGTTTTTTTAAGGCGTCAACAGAGAATGTGGAAGAGTGTACTACAGTGTGGAAGACACCACTTTAAATGCACAATGTTTTTAGTCGAGTGCAGGGAACAGCCAGTAAGCCCCGATCATGCAAGGCTCTATATGTGAAAACGAGAACCTTAAAGAGAATCCTGAACCTGACCGGGAGCCTGGTCAACAGCCATGCAGCAACGTTCTGGACCATTAGTAGACGGTCCAGAGTCGACTTGCCGAGGCAGGTGAAGAGGGAGTTGTGGAAGTGTTACCAGGTTGATTTGAATGATTATCTGTAGTTCAGGTTTTGATGAAAACATCTTTGAGTGTTTCTTAAATGAAAGAAACATGTAGGGGTCTATGATTTGATATGCTGCTCAAGTACTTAGATTGTTCAAATATAACCTTATCTGTAGCTTAAAGGAGACATACAGCAGGATGTCATCAGCGTAACAGTGATAAGAGATACCTTTTAAATTTGTTAAAATTTTACAGAAAGAGCAGCAGATTCATATGTAATGACCCAACAACACAATAACAGAACCAGTCTGGGACGCTCCCATAGATGCCCACACACCGCCCAAGCCTTTGAATAAGGATGCTGTAGTCTACAGCATCAAAAGATGCACTGAGCTCCAGCAGCACCAGAACGGAGAATTCACCCGCATCATAAAACATCATTATCTCTGATAAGAGCTGTTTCAGTGAAATACTTCTGACGGAAACCAGACTGGAATTTATCTAAAAAGTTAAGCCGACAAGGCGGCAGCGAGCTGTTAGGCAACAACTTTTCTAACGTATGTGCACTACATGTTAGCTGGAGGGATGGATCAAAGTTAGTCTTTTTCAGGAGAGGCTGCACAACTGCATGTTTAAAATGAGCTGGAACAAAACTAGTGTTCAGGGAGTTATTTATGATGGAGACCAGGCATGGACCAACTGACGCAAGAGCATTTTTGAATATGGAAAAACATGCAGAGGTGGCAGTGGGTTTTCCAGCCCTCGGTAGCATCTGCAGGTTGTCCTGTTTAAGGTGTGGTTATAGTATAGAAACTATATACTTTATCCTGCTGCATTCTGTCCCTGTTGCTTTGTACTAAGTCAGCCTGGATGACAGCATCAGTAAAGCCTCAGCTGGATGGATGGAGGGATGGATGGAGTGAGGATTAGAGGGAGGGACGAAGGGCCACAGGAAGCGGCGGCAGGGCGTTCCTTCCATCTGGAAGCATTTAGAGCTGCTCAGCTGAGGCTGAATTCCTCCTGAAGACGTAAAACAGGCCAACTGTGACTTAACACACACACAAGCACAGAGGCAGGCTGACGCCCGCAGCATCACTGACAGGTTAAACTCCACCATACAGGCGCAATAGACGAGGGTTCAGTGAGATCACAGCCACTGCTCTGTTTTTCATCACATTCATTAACATTCAGCAGTTTGGATGAAGTGAACATGCTTGTTTGGTCAAATTGTTAATGCAGCCGTCCTGCAGCTGGTGTTTTTTACCACCTGTTAGAGGTGTTGACATGTTTGTTTTCTCAAACTGCACAAGTGATTTGTACTGTCGAACTACACCAAGTGTGAGTTCTGTAAATCTACATGTATGTTAGCCGTGTGAACCTTGAGTTCATCACAGTTCCCAGAGTTCCCAAGTTTAAGAATAAATCTCCACACTCAGTTTAAGTTACTTTGATAGGAGTTTAGAAATCATGATTGTAATGCAAAATATGTCTAAACAATATCTGCTGTATTTTGTCTTCTATATTCAGGCCAATAAGGTATTTTCTTGGCCATGCGGCACCATCAAAAGGGTACCAGGTACATTTCCAATTAGTAATCAATTACTCTGTTAGTGGTACTTATCCCTGATTTCTAATTCTGGTAAGGATTTGTACTTCTGCACTTACATGTGCTGCATGCACAACAAATAACCATTGCAAAAATTTTTGCAACTTCTGCAAACTTTTCTGATATTCTTGCTCACCTTTTTAGAAAGATGATGATTTGCACTATATCTATTTGATTTTTTTACTTGCACAGTCTCTAAAACTATTACTGACATGGACACCTGACACAGAAGCAATGTGTACTTAAAGGAATGATTGCGGTTACTTTCAGGACGCTCGCCCAGAAAAAACATTGGACTGCAAGATTAAGGAATTACTTCTGAAACTGAGAGAATGCTGAGTTAGAGAAGACAGCAAAAAACATTCGGGGTAATGTGGATTTGGACATTGTAATCAGAGAGAAAGAATTGATCCAGTGGTGTATTTTGTAGTTAAATGTGTTACTCTATGTGTAGAATGACCTTGAATGGCAATGGGGAATTAGAAAAACAACAATTTTGTCAAACTACAAACACTCAGCGGAGGATATAAATCATTCCTTCGTGTTACATGTTTGCAGTCAGTGAGCTGTATTGAAGTGTTTCAAAAAGTGATGTTTATTGGAAACATTACAGTTGCATGTTTGGCAGCAGGATTGTCTGCAGGGTGGAGCTGCTGTTTGCCCGGTTGGCTGTGGTCAGACTGATCTGCTGCTAGGCGATCATCATCATCATCATCAGCATCAGAGGGTGGATTTTGACCTCAGTGTCACGGAGCAGAGCTGAAGTCCTTTCAGTTAGTGACGACAGTTAAAGGCTTCAGGAACAATTGTTTTGTTGTCTGTGTGTGTCGTGGTGTTTTAGTATGTTTTTCAGTTCTGCCTCAGCAGAATTCAAAGACACATGGTGGGCCTTTCCAAATAGGGAGCAATTGACACTTCTAGTAGGCTAATTCATTTTAAATGAGAGGCAAGCTGGTAGGAAGGGAATCGCAGGATCCTCAATCCTCTTTACTTCTCTAAATTTCTCATATATTCACTTAACTTCTCGTCATTTCCTTTAATCTCTGTACTTCAGTGAGTCATTGTTGGATCTGAGCCTTACTTAAAATCTTAAATCTAACTTTCAGCTCGTGCCCCTGGGCTTTCAGCCAGTAATCCCTCCCTTCGTCTCCTGGCTCTGTCCCCCCTGGTCCCACCCGCTCCAGTCCAGTAGAGTGTAGTGCTGGTTTCTGGTTTCACTGGTCTGCTTCATCATCAGTAAATGAACTCAGTGACCAACATTACATCACTGCTCTACAGCAAGAATACTAGGGCTTTTGTCACAATGGGCATTTTGAAGAATGTATTAACGACAGGTTTTGTTTTCCTTTTTTGTAAAAGGAAAAATAATTCAACAAACAAGATAAAGCATGTTAATGACTGAGCTTTATATTTTAGAAACAGGCGGAAACATGAGGTACTTGGTAACCCTAACTCCAGTTTGGAGAAGCAGAAAGTTGTACCAGCATGGAAACTAACCAGTGTACTGCTGTGGACAGGGTCGGCAGTAACTAAGTGTATTAGCCACTTAAAAGAAGTCCTACCATAATGCCGACCCTGTTTACAGCAGTACATTGCTTAGAAAAACCTGAACTGTGCCTTTTTTAATCTATTCCTTAATGTTTGTGTGCCCTAGATGTTAGCTGACAACTAAATATTTCCAGACTGATTACAGTTTTTTCCCTTTTAAATTTGGTTGCAAAATTTAGGAATTTAGTAAAAGCCCAAATATACTGTGCATGAAAAGGTTCCACGCTTACAGTGCAGTGAACTGTATTCAGTTTTGATCGATCATCCCTAATAATCGAACATGAACAGGCTGAAACTGGCAACAGCGCAAGGCATTAGGGTTGTTAGCCTATACTGCTATGTTTTGTTCGAGTGCTGCGGCTTCTTTAGGAGTATTCTGGTGTTTTTGGAGTATGTTAGGAATTATGTGAATTTGCTGCATTATCATAATTGTTTGCGGCCACTTGAGCCGCCAGTTACAGCTTGGTGTAAAATTAGATTAGCACTGCTACACCTCACCAGTCCCCATTCATTTATCCTCATGTTTCCTCTAATGAACTGTGCACTCATTTTTTCCAAGACATAAATACAGTAAGTTGCAGAACTAAACAGGAAGTAGTATTGTTAGACTGAAGGTGTTTCCCTTTGAACAGGATGTGGAAGGTGTCGTAATCAGTCATCCTGTAATATAATATCAGAGGAATTCCTCACTTGAAGCCCTGCAGGAGGGCGTTTTCTGAATCCATGTCTTAGGTGTGTTTTCTGCCTGCGTTCAGCTGTAAGAGTCTCATAGGTGCAGAGAACCACCCACCCTCAGACAGCATCATGTCTCCTGGGACCAGCCTGAGCCTGCAGGTGTTACCTGAAGCTGTAGGGAGTTTTCCTGCTCTCATTATCTGCTGACACCATCGCGTATCATATTTTCATGAAGTGACAATTCCAGGCTGGAAAAAACTCCAATGTAGCTGATTCTCTCAGAAAGACGAACTGGAGAAAAAGCCCCGTCACGTTGATATAAGTGACTGCAACCTTTTCAAGCAGACTTTAGTTAATGTAACTGAAATTAATTATTTGCTTTTGAATGTAAAGCAAAGACATCTGGAGCTTGTTTTTTTTTTTAGAGTTTAAATTTAGTAAACTTGTGGAATGTACTATGATCTATCAATAATTTTGCCATCCTGACTGTCATGGGTGATTTTGGGCTATATAAATAGAAATTGACTTTGGTTGACTGAAATCAAATTAATGGTGTGATGATATTTTTAGCTTGAGAGCAAGCTTCAAGAACTGCAACACTTACGACAACGAAATTTTACACTTTTTTTGATGGAATAGAAAGTATTGTTGTCATGCAATAGGTGTTCAGGACAATAGCTGTGTCCACTTTATGGCCGCCTTCTTCCAAGTCACCATTTTTACAGATGTCCCATTTAAACTCTTCAGGAAACCTAACCCTCTTCTGCCCTCACTTAGAGATCAGGGTCTCTGCACAGTGACAGGACATGTGTCATGTTTATGACCAGTCCTCACAGGGGAATACTCTGTAATCAGTGTCTGTAATTACATACAAAGGGAGTGGTGGTGATGACCAATGATGAGCATCTATTTTGACAAATTTAATTTTGCCTGTTTAAATCAGGCTAAAGCACTTTCTCAAGCTAACACTGTCTAAATCAAGCCGACACAGGGGGAACCATCTACAGGAGGAAGTGGGTAGCTGTCCTTTTGTCAGAAACTTGCTGACATGATGCACTCAACAAAGGCCCAGTGTGCTAACAACTCCAGCCTAAGCGCACACACACACATGTTTACCTATGTCACTTTTGGGACCACATACACATAACATACCGTACAGCACACTGCAGCATTAAAGACATGATTGTCTCTTTGGGACACCAGCGGAAGTTGTGGATTTAAGAAGGCCTGATTAGAGCTGGCAGGCTGGACTGAAAGGCCTGCATGGTGAAGTGTGTACTGAAGGTGTTTCTGTGTGTGTTCAGGTAGACTGGATAGGATAATGGTGTATGTACACTCAGACAAGTGTGTGTGTTTGTTGTGTAAACTCTATATTTGAAAGGTGACCTTTAAATACAAATACAAAACTGCGTCAAAATAAACTACAGCTGAGGCTGCAAATAATCCACCTGGATCCAACATCTCTTTCCAGAAACATTATTCTGGTTACGCAGACTGTCTACAGCTTTATCTAAATGTCTTACTTTAATGCTGTAAGCGCTGCAATTTAAGTCCGATTCACCTCCATTGTCTTTGGGTGGAGGCAGAAATCTTAGAGGCAAATATATTCAGATGCCGTAGATATAGATTAATACAGTATCTCTAAACCTGTTTCTTGGCCGGGCGCATTAACATTAACTTCTCATGGTCATGACAAGACTGTAGGAAGTGACTGCGCCTGGCCAAAAATAGTCTGGCTCCTTGTAAAACAACCATGTGTCGTTTTGTACACTTTGGTTTTTGAACAGATTAAACAAACGGCAGGTGCTGGTAGGTGCAGTCGCACCACCGGCAGAAGCAGCAACATCAGCTCCTTTCGAGGTTCGCGGACTAGTAACATAAAATAGGCGGTAAAAAAGTTTTATAGCTCATATTTCATGATTACACATCAGCAAATGAATAATTTCACTATAATCCAATTATTTATTTAGGTCTGTTTCAGGGAAAGTGTGGAGGGAGTTACGCCAGTTTTATCTGATCTTTAGATTAATTTACGAAGAATCACTGTACAACACTCATGTGCTGAATTAGCAGCCATGTTTGTCACTGTACTTACTTCCTGCCAAAACTGTTGCTGTTTTAACACCCATTTTTTGTGTGACCTTTAACCAAAATGCTTTGCTGTGCCATAATATAAACTTGAGGCTAACTGGAAGACTGCCAGTCTTCTGCTCAGTGAGTGACAGGAGTAGAAGGATGGACAGATGTGGTCCTGACAGCTGCTGCTGCAAGCAGAATTACAATTAACTGGTAAAAAAAGCAAATGTTTTATTTTCAGTGTCACGTCATCCAGAGAACATTTACACATTATTGGCATTAACTGTGTGGGTGGGAGCACTGTGATGTCCACGCATGACACATCTTATCATGGCTTCAGAAACTTGACTTCACTTTCGCCAGCCGCCCAGGTGTATTAATGGCTGCCATAGCATACAAGCACAGACCAGGTAACACAGTGAACAATGAACACAGCTGTCCAGATGTCATTCAGTACCACATTTGTTTGGATTGTTTCGATAGTCTGCTACGTTTTTAACAAGCCTCCTCCACAATCTCCACACCTGCTGCTGTGAAAACGGAAACGTGGAAATCCAAATCTAAAAAAACGAGTTCTGTGTCTTTATGTCGGCGACTTTATGAAACTTTCTGCTGATGGAGAAAGTCAACAGAGCAGATACACAAACAGGGAGAGAGAAACAGAAAGAGGCGGGACAGGTGAGCAGATTCAAGTAGTGAGTCAGCACTAGAATAATGTGGGTGGTGATGGCGCAGTGGCTAAGACACTTGTCTTTGGTTTGAGCGACCCTGATTCGAATCCACTGTGAGACACCAGTGAGTCCCTGAGCAAGACACCTAGTCGCTCCAGAGGCGTGCGACCTCTGACATATCTAGCAATTAAAAGTCTCTTTGGATAAAAGCGTCAGCTAAATGAATAAATATAATGTGGAGAATGAAGTAGAATTAAAATGGTTAAATATAAAATAACTGACTACAAATATCCCCACGCCTCAGTTACCCTGTCATTCTGTGGGGAACACCGCTATATGCTACCTGCAGTACTTCAATAGAAACCAGGATCCTGTAGCATGTTAACACCTGATCCAGGTCTGTGATCATTCTTTGTTTGTACCGAACGTGGCTGAGATGATGAGAAATCATGACACACCTGCACACAGGCGATCAGAAACCTGCTGCTGTGTGATTGTGTAAACAGGGAGGTAAATGACCACGTGTTCCATGTAAGCGTCATATCCCCAAAACCAGGATTAGACTCGAAGCCAGGCGCATGTAAACACACTTAACGGATGGATGGAAATAAGTTTAGAGCCACTGAACAACACAATCTTTATTGACTTCCTATGTTTCTACGAATGCTAAACATATTTAATTATGCCACATTGAAATTTGTTACACAGGGACTGTTTTATTCCACCACATTTTCTCCCACAACCTGGTCCTACTACTAGTAAGAGGATGTTTGGAGTTATTTGGAACGGCAGTGAGTAATAATATAGTCCAATGTCACCCAGTTTTAGAGGAACCACACCCAAACTGCCACAGCTCACTTCACACACACACATTTAAAGTCACAGTAGAGCAGCTGTTGCTCACTCAGTGCTCTCTGTTGTCCTTTTTGTTGATTCTACACAGTCACACATTTGCATTTCCCTCTGTGAGTGTTCACGTGCCACCTTCGCAGTTCCCACCATTCAGTTGCTGCTACATTACAGTCACTGCTCTTGTCATTATCAGCTTGGTCTGCGTGTGTTCAGTGGACAGGCTGGTCCAGTACCGTGTTAGCTCGGTGCAGGAGCTGGCTTTGCAACAACGGTTTTGTTCCAAAAATGTTTAGTCTTTGAAATTCTTCCCAGAGGCCACAGTGACGTCTTCAAATGTCTTGTTTTGTCCAACCAGAAGTCTGAAACTCACAACTATTATATAAAACATAGACAATCGGCAAATCCACTCTTTCTTGATGCTTGTACCAGAGAATATTTCTCTATTTTTTTTCACCAGTCATGCTTGAAAAATGGCTGAAATGATTAGTTATCAAATTAGTCGCCAATAATTGTCTGTCCATCGACTAATTGATTTATCTACTTATCTCTGGAGCTCCTAAGTGTCACAGTCCGTTAAATGTTGTCTAGACGGAAGTAACAAATAAATCATCAACTCTAATGGTTCCTTTGAGAGATGTTTATATTTCCATTTTCTTTCACACTGGTCAGATTTAGTTGCCTGGATCATCCCAAGCGTTGATACAAAATTGACTAGATGATTAATGTATTAATAATGATAATGATGATGATGATGGTCTGTGTGTCTGCAGGTTATGACTTCGCGGAGGTCCTGCGTTGGTTCGGGGAGCGGGTGGACCGGATCATTCTGCTGTTTGACGCTCACAAACTGGACATCTCGGACGAGTTCTCCGAGGCCATCAAAGCCTTAAAAGGACAAGACGACAAGATACGAGTCGTCCTGAACAAGGCCGACCAGGTGGGGGTGAGATTCACTTAGAAAGATAAAGTGATTTCCTGTACTCACTGTCTAACGTCTTCCTCCTCCTCCTCCTCACCTGTGCTCTCAGGTGGACACGCAGCAGCTGATGCGGGTGTACGGCGCCCTCATGTGGTCACTCGGGAAGGTGATCAACACACCAGAGGTGGTGAGAGTGTATCTGGGTTCCTTCTGGGCCAAACCGCTGCAGAACACGGAGAACAGGTCAAATATTATTCATTCATTCATTCATTCATTCACTTATTAATTAAAACCCCTGCAGAACACTAAGAACAGGTCAAATATTATTCATTCATTCACTTATGAATTAAAACCCCTGCAGAACACTAAGAACAGGTCAGATATCATTCATTCATTCATTCATTCATTCATTCATTCATTCACTTATGAATTAAAACCCCTGCAGAACACTAAGAATATTATTCATTCATTCTTTCATAAATTGTTTAGTTCTTTATTATTTCATTCTTTCATGGTGTACATTTGTTCTTTCTATAGCCTTTGATTCATTCATTCATTCATCCATCCGTCCTCTTCCTCCTCAGGCTCTATTTGAGGCGGAGTCTCAGGACCTCTTCAAGGACATCCAGAGTCTTCCGAGAAACGCAGCGCTCCGTAAACTAAACGACCTCATCAAGAGAGCGAGGCTGGCCAAGGTGGGTTGACACAGAGGCCTTCTTGTTCAAACCTGCTGGAGTTTCCTTTGGTCCTGGAATGTTTGGGAATATCCTGGAATGATTGGTTGTGGATCCCAGACAGGGTCGGCCCCCGAAGTGTTTAGCCTATCCAAAGACTGGAAGTAAAGGGAAACTGTTAGCCTAGCCTAATCCAGCTGATCTCACTGTTGTTGTTGTTTGTTGTCAGAATAATTTCCATCCACTTTCTTGTATTAGTGTATTAAACATGACTGACTTATATTGAAGATGAAAAAGGCAGGAGTCAAAAGAAGCTTATGATTTTTGAGAATTAGAAAGCAGAAGTGAGACTAACTTGAAGTGGAAAATGAATCCTGACTTTGACTCAGAGATGGATCATCACTGCGTCCTAACTGATCCTGGAGCTTTGTTTAGACTTTGATATTTTTAGTTTAGGGAGTCTTTTTCTGCAGTTTTCTGTTCCTGTTTAGATTTTCTGAGGAGGGAAGGAAGCTTCACGTAGTAAATCTTAAGAAACGTTTCTGTTCCTCCATCAGTGTCAGTGATGTGTTTTGAAGTTCAGGAGGTAAATCTTTCTGTTTGGCTCCTGCAGAAAGCGACTTCCTTCAGGAAAAAGTTCTTTCTTTCACGTTTCTGTTCACACCGACATCAGGAGTGATGGTTTTCATCTTTTACCTCTCCTTCCTTACTTCCTTCAGTTATGTTACACACTATGCAACCCCCCCCCCCCTTTGCCATTTTCCACTTAACTTACTTAAACTCCATCTGTTCCTTCACTCCACCTATTTTACCTCCCTCACTTCCTCTCCTTCTTTCCTTCTTTATTTGCTTCACACTATTTACCTCATTATTGTTCTTCACCTCATTCACTTCCTTCATTCCATAAATGCCTCTAGCTCATGTACTAAAGTACATGAGCCATGGCCAGGAACCTGCAGGCGATGGGTCTGGCCTTTGATCCAAATCGCACTCTGCCCATGTACATGAGTAGTACATGTACAACTAGCTCATGTACTTTAGTACTACTCATGTACAACTAGCTCATGTACTTTACTGCCTTCACTCACTTTACCTGTTCTTCTTTTTCCTGCTCCTCCTTTACTTTACTGCACCTTCTCAGCATCCTTTTAGTTTACTAATTTAATTTACCGCTCAGGAGAAATAGTTTGAGACTTTGCCTGCTGTGTTGTTGTTGTTGTCGGCGTAGACTCTACTCATCCGACATTTTCATTAGTCTCACTATCGTAAGCATCTACAGCACATGTGCTGCAAAAATCTCCATCTCAAAGCAACATTATGTAGTAATTGTATCTTAAAATAAAAGCTTCAAGATCAGTTTGATCGTACACTTGACTTGTAATAGGAGAATGGCGTCTCTGTCATTGCCACTCCGGACCGGGGAACCTAGTATTGGTGCTATATAACATTGGAATCTCGAGCAGGACATTTATTGCTTTAAGGCACCAACACAACTTTTCTGCAAGTGAGCTATAAGTAGAAGCAAAACACCCCCCCAAGGTGCAGGACAGACGCCAAGCTGGCCTCCTCGCTGTTGGACTAGTCGTTATTTTGTGTTGAATTACACTCTGACACAGCTGGGGTGCCAAATCTTACATAACGTTTTCCTTCAGTCTGTTTGAGAAACTATCTGGCACTGAGGTGAGATTATGTTTGCAAATTATGATTGAAAAACAACAAAACAATCATGTTTTTGTTTCTAGATACTGAAATAATTTCTAGAAAATTCCTGAAAACGGGAAAACAAAAATTTTGGCTGCATTTTTTTTAATTGTAAATGTTTACACACACACACACACACACACCTGACTACATGAGATTTCCCAGCTTTTCCATCTGCTGATTTGTTTTTCGACATTTACTAACACTTTCATTTCTTTCACAGTTTCTGTCAGTTAAAAGTCTGTCAGTCTCACATCTCCAAAAAGTCAACTTTTCAGGAACTGAAACTGTGTTTTCAACCTGCCGGTGTAACTGTGGTTCCTCCTGTGATTTAATGATACATGCATAGCTTTGTAAATGTTCTTAAAATGAATCTGTCTGTAATGTAACAGAGTATCTGGTGCCTCAGTTGGGACAGAGCGATCCGCTCTTTGTTATTTTAGGAGGAAAAGTCTAAACAATTTTGTGAAAATTGTTTATTTTATGTTGTAGTAAACGGAGAGAGCGGTCAGTCAGGAGCCTAAAGGTCACAGAGACGTGGAGCGTCTGAGGTTTCACCAATCAGCTCCTCACAATTTATGATCAGTTTTATAGCAGCGTGTTAGGGAGTACATAACATAACATAACACATACTAGTTGTAGTTGGTTTTGTTCTTTACTTGCTTTGTGTGAGTGAGTTCCTGGACCTCAATGTTGGGTTCTGGTGCAGGTTTTGGGTCTAACACAACTTCAAAGTGCTAGTAAATGTGTGAGAGAAGATGTGTGTAACTTTTAACATGAATTCAGGAAATTAACTGCTGTAAAATCCATCTGCTGATGGAAAACTGTAAAGGAAGTGATCGTATATGTATTTATGCAAAATCATTTGGTAACCATGGTAAACAAATGAGTCAGCAGGTGATTTTCCCCAAAACAGCAGAAAGTAAAAAACTGCTTAAACAGTTTGCTACGTATTTGATCAGGTCCCATTACAAAGTGAGTCAATAGCAGCATCAAGATCAACGTTGTTTTTATTGTCTCCAAAAGGAGGAAACTGTTGTGGACATAATATAACATATATAACTAATGTTCAATAAATATGTTTGATTTAATTCATTTGAATCACAAGAATTAGCACTTAATTTTTCTATTAAGATATTAATTTTGTTGAGGAAAGGGACTGAAAAAAAGATTTTACTTAATTTTACTAGTGCGTATTTGTTGAGAAAAGATTTCATCCACTGATGTGAAGTGTTTGTCATGTTCTGACCATAAAGCAAAGTTTAAAATCATAGAGAAATATTGATTTGACATCTATCCTGATAATTATCGATATCGAATGATATAAAAACTTTTATTGTGGTAACATTTTTGACCATATCGCCCAGCTCTAAGTGAGAGTGAACACGAACCCAAAACAGAACTAAAAGATAAATGAGTCCAGATCAAAATAAGTGAACTACAGGACTAAAAGAATGGTGCTCAGAACCCATTTAAAATGTTGTCTAACTCCGTCTTGCTGACAGACTGACAGCACCACCATGGAAATAAGAGAAACATCATCAGTTCCCTTTATCTTTCTGCACCTCTATTTTTATTACATTAGATTTTGCTTGGTTTCCTTCTTTGCACAGTCCTGCAGACTCCTGCTTTGTTTTGATTTGTGTGTTTTCTACCCAAACTTTATATACAGTTATGAAATGTGGTTAAATTCTCCAACCTTTCACGTCGTATTCTGACAGTTTGGTCTCCAGAGTCTCGCAGGGAAATGTAGGATCTGGAATGAACCACATTTCTCTCACGATGGCCAAAATCTCTGATTGTGGCGGGGTTGGCGCCGCATTGAGGAGTAAGCTGTAATAAGTTGTTGCTGTAAGTTTGAGCTCTGCTAAATGACTTCTAGAAACCAATGACATGACATCTTGTTTTTAGGATTTATGTTTGCCTGTCGATACGTTTGCCGATCTGCTCAACTAGAAGTTTTGTTCTTCCTCCCTCTATTAACAATTGATTAATGGCTGTTTGCTGAAAAATTAAATGACCTCACTCCCACCTTTTTAAACCCCCTCCCTCCCTCCCTCTCTTCCTTCCTTCCACCTCCCACAATGCTTTGGTGCAGTATGAAGGATTGACGGCTCCCTACCCGCCTACATTCCTTCCCCCCTCCTCTTCCTCATCCTCATCCATCTGCAGCAGTGTAGTTTACCACCTGACACGGCGCCGGTCCGTCTCCTGTTTTTCTGTTTTACTTCTACAAATCCTTCATTTATCTAGACTTCCACTTACATTTTTATTAAAACAAGAGGCTTTGCTCTCCCTTCAAACTTCTCTGGGACGTCTGTTATTTTTTGATTGTTTAGTCTCTGTCGTTGTCGTCTGTTTATACCCATTTTTAGCACATTGACACTACAGTAGAACATTTCCTTTAGCAATAACTAAACTAAACTTTCAGGTAGATTTCATTGAGATATGTGGAGGATGTTTATGATGAGGAGGATCTTTCCTCTGTGTGTGGAAACATCTTTCTGCCAGAATAAAATGTTTGTTGTTTTTAAGAATAATATTAATTTTTTTTATGAAGGTAAAAGATATTAGGTCAGAATTATGACAATTTAAGTCAAATATCGGCTTTTAAAATCAAATTTATGAGAATACACAGTCATATTTTGACAAAGTAAAAAATAGGATATTTAAAGTCAAAATATTTACTTTAAATTTGAACTTTTTGAAGCCAAACTCATGAGGAAGAAAGTGATTTAACGTCTGCTCACCTGTCCTCTGTCACTCTCTGTTAACCTCAGTCTTCAGCGGCCTTCCTGTCTCGGCTCTGTGATTGAGGAAACTCTTAAATAAACACTCTTGCTGTTGACCGAAGCTCAGCCGAGGTCTGACTGCAGGGGGCTCAGAGTGTGTGTGCGTAGCCTTCCTCTTCGAGGAGCTGTTGAGTTTTAAGGTTGTGATGAAAACAAGGAAATGAGTTAAACAATTAGACGATTATCAAAATTGTTTTGACTTTTCTGTCGTCGTTTCAGCAACTTTCATTTAAATGTGGGACTGCACCTTTTTTAACCACCAGCTGATTTAAGACAATATTTTCACAATGCGTTAATGTAGTTTTTGCAAGTTTAAAGGCATCACCTCTCCTGCTGCTCCTGCAGGTGCACGCTTACATCATCAGCTACCTGAAGAAGGAGATGCCGTCTCTGTTCGGACGGGAGAAGAAGAAGGAGGAGCTGATCATGAGGCTGCCGGAGATCTACACCATCCTGCAGAGAGAGCATCACATCAGCCCAGGAGACTTCCCCAACGTCGCCAAGATGCAGGTAAACAAACAAACAGAAAGTGACGTCAGACCTGGAAAAGAAGAATCACGTATTAGTTTTTTGTTTAATTCTTAGGGACAAAAACATCATGCAGACAAATCGTGAAAAAAAAAAAACCAGTGGTTGAAAAAGTACAACGATCTTACTTAAAGAGAATGAGAGGGAAAATAGGAATAGCACAATTTAAAAATACTCTCACTTCTTACTTAAGAAAAAACACTACCTAAAGTATTAGCAGGAAAGTGTACTTAACTGAGTGATTGTTCATATGAGCTTTTAAAGTCAATAAATTGTTAGTAAGTTGTTTGTTTTATGAATGCTTCTTATTCATGAGCAGGTGATCTCATGGACACGGGAAGCAGAGAGCTGAGGGGGCTGTAGCACCCCCTATAACCAGGCATAAGATAAACCATCAGACAAACTTAGAACGTTTTTTTTTCTTGTTTATTTGATCAGGACAAATGCATGAGACATTGCTTTATAAAGTATACAAAGTAGATGCTGTGCATACGGGTTTCTAGCAATGACAAATTTGCATGTCTCCTTGTTTACTGGGATTTATATTGGTAGTGCATTATAGTATGCACCCCAACTCTGCCTGACTTCCAGAGTTAGTAGTTGTTAGGACTAATTAGGGACTACTAATTACTACTGCTACTTCAGTAAACTATTGGATTACTTCTAACACCACTGGATCTCACAGAGGCAAGAGTGGAGGTCTTTGACTCTGAAACGATTTAATGTGCTCTGTTATGTTTGTCCGGCTGAAGAGGAACACGTTGTGAGAACAAACTGATCTTAAGATGACAGTAAACACATTTTTTAACTGCGAGGTTCACTGATGTCAGAGATGTTTGTAAAGGGATCTGCGCACTGGTGGAACACAAATTTGCAGCTGGTCTGTTAGGCCTGCAGAGATGCTGCACTGCAGGTGTGTGTGTGTGTGTTCGCTCCCCTGCTACACTTGTATTTATTGGATCATTGGAGAAAGAGGATGTTTCAGATTTTTCAGTTCCCCGGTGAGATGTGTACTCTCTCACAGGGACACGTGTTGTGTAGTATCTGGATCCTCCTGCAGACTCTGTGTTCTTGTTCAGAGGTCAGAAGTCGGTGGAGGACTGTGTCCAGCTGGAGAAAGCAGCAGGTTTAATTCTCAGCTCTGCTCTGTCTCATCATGTGACAGGTTAATGTTTCAGCCAATCAGCTTTGCTCCCTATGAAGTCATCCTGCTGTGATGTGACAGGATGAACAACGTGCAGGACAATTTTTTTTTTCTTTTTCTTGACTGGTCTTGATTTGTCTTTGGTTTTTATCGCCCTCTGTCAGCAGCCAATAGGAACTGCAATAAGCAACGTTCTCACGTTACAAATACAAACAAAAACACAAGAACAGATCAAGTGACATATCAGAGATAAACACTAGAATAATAAAACTGATATTAAAATAAGGGTCACTTATTTTACCTCAAGAAGTTCAGTAATATGTTGTTGTACTCAAATGCTTCAGGTGTAAAATGCCAAATGTCCAAACCCAACATAGTTATTAGTCTAAATGTTGGGCAATTGTGATTTTAAAGTTTGTGTCTCTTCTCTTGCAGGACATGCTGCAGCACTACGACTTCAGTAAGTTCCCATCTCTCAAGATAAAGCTGATCGAGTCTGTGGATAAGATGTTGGCCACAAAGATCGCAGGTCTGATGGCGATGATCCGCGATGAGGAGTCCAAGCAGCCTCCGGCCATGGTGTCGGGCGGTGCCTTTGAGGGCTCCCAGGACGGGCCCTTCGGTCAGGGCTACGGCGAGGGAATCAGCGCCGGGGCTGACGCCGAGGACTGGATCGTCAGCCGTGAGAAGCACCGCTACGACGAGATCTTCTACATGCTGATGCCCATCAACGGGAAGATCACCGGAGTCAACGCCAAGAAAGAGATGATGAACTCGCGGCTGCCCAACACCGTGCTGGGGAAGATCTGGAAGCTGGCCGACTGCGACCGGGACGGCATGCTGGACGACGAGGAGTTCGCCCTCGCCCAGCACCTCATCAAGATCAAACTGGAAGGCTACGAGTTGCCCAACGAGCTGCCCGACCACCTAGTGCCCCCGTCCCACCGCAAAAACCCCACCGCAGAAGCCCTGTACAACCACAGCGAGGACTAGAGCGCTAACGGGGCGCACAGCTCGCCACCAAAGAGACTGGTTGTGCTGCTGATGTTCAGACTAACCAATCAGCAACGTGACAGCAGCAGAAGGTCAAAGTTTAGGATTTACACACAGAGGAGTTCCCCAAGATGCTCTCCAATCACCGCTTACTCAACCTGCTAATCACACGTTTAAATAACCCGCCAGTAGACCAACAAACTGACTGAGGATTTCAAAATATTATGCTGTTATTTTTTTATATATATATATTGTCAAATTCAGCTGATTTTAAGGCAAGAAAGAAAGAAAATTATGTGGCTTTATATTTTATTAATTCTGTTTTGTTTTTTTTAAGAAGAAGCATCATATTTAACCAACTTCCTGCCTTAATTTCTCTTCCTTCATGTAAGCAACACGTGAGCAGTTGATCACCTACAATATATTGACTTACTGTAACTTGCTTGTTAGCGAGTCCCTCAGCAGGGTCGTACAGCAGACAACAAATGCTGATGTGGAAACAGATTAACAAACACAGACTGTTAAACAAAACACTTGGATGAACAGTCTGTGTGGTCTGATGAATAAACTGGTTAAGGTGGAAAAGATAATTGACGGGGTGCTCGGTCAAGATGCGTTCATGGGAACATTTAAATTACTTTTAGTTTAATGTGGGCACATACAGAAATCCATCACCACCAACTGTTCCTGAGTTTTACAGCATTTTCTCTCTTTTTTTTCATTTTTATTCACTGAGGAGATTCAGGGAGAATTTTCTTTTCACAAAATCTGTCAGATCTGCCGTTAGTTTCATGATAAAGCTAATATATTGATTTTAGAAATTAATCTTTGAATAATTTACTCTCTAAAATGTTAAGAAAAATAACAACAGTCCACAGAAAGACATGTTATGACTTTTTCTCTAGTTGTAACCAGCAAATTAGAATTATTAGAATTGTTTTTTTTTAATTTTAAGTTAGTGGACCGACTTTTTCACTGTTTCAGAGTGAAACTCTTCACAAGTCATAACAACTGTTAGCGAAGACAAAACCGTGTTAAGATGTTAAATATACCACTTGAAGGTGAAGTAACAGGCACCGAGTCTTAACTTGACAAGTCGTCTCCACGTGACCCACAAGTGCAGAATAAGTCTCAGAACCAGGACATAAGTGTACAGGGCCTTAAGAGGTCAAAGGTCAGACTCTGTTCTGTTTTAACAGCACACAGTCAGGACGAGATGACAGTGGAAATAGCAGCTCGCTCTGCCGCTGTAGCTCACCGTTAACTCATCCTCCGGGACGGACGGCGTCCTGAAACGTCAGTCGACAATTTCCTCGCATTGTAAAGAGCAGCAGAGAGGAGGAGAGCCGGTGACCTCTGACCCCTGCTGACTGCATACTTTCCCCCTTATGGGAACTATGTAAACAGCAGAAAAAAATTATGAAGTGAGTCGGATTTCGACGTTACATTTGCACGTTTTCCCGCCCGTGCCTGTTCATTTCAGGGCCTCTCAATACAAAAATGTGCTGTTTTGAGGTTGAGTTTGGTGAAAACACTTTTTAGCAGCAGTGCCTTTTCAGTTCAGCACACCTCAGTTAGACACGTTTTGATGCCCTCTGTTTCTATGACAGGAATGAAATCATCCTCGAGGATTCAGCAGCTGGGCGGCTTCTAGTGCCTTTTAACACGCAAAGAAAGCTAAAGATCTAAGTTTATAGCATTGTCCTCTGTAAACAATCGGCCATTTTAGTCTCCGATTTTAGGGTCCAATTTTAGTGAATGAAGGAAAACATGTAAAAATCAGCTGTGTGGTGGTTTAAGGAGCCTCGTTAAAGCGGGAAAATTCTGTTGATGTTTTCTGTGTGTAAAGATGCGTCTCAGTCAAACTGTACATTCAATGAAAAGTTCTGATTTAATCATTTATCAGAATGTAAAAGTTTTTATTTTTGTGATTTTTGATGTATTTTGTATTCTTGTTGTTTAAATCGTTACTGGTCAACAGTCCTGTTACTCTGTTCTGATGATGTCGTCCTGTTCGCAGCCATGGAGACTAATAAAGTTTATTCAACACATGTACCTAACATGTGCTGGTGGTTAGTCAAGTTTGTATTTTCATTCTCGTTTTCCTCCACAACAATTCAAAAGGAAAATATTGTTCTATATACTTTCGTTACATTTAGTTAGTTTTAGATCCAGATTTTACATTAAAAATATGTTTGCCAGATACAGTCTGTGCGTACAGGTTTATGTAGTTCCTGGATATTGTATTAGAAGGAAACTCCTGTGGTACCTACTGCTTCACAAAAGAAAACACAAACAAGAAAGCCACATTGTTATCTGTATGTAAGGATGTCAGTAACAAGTAGAATACAGCATTAATATCAATGTTATGTCATTTTGCGGTGTATACAGATTCTTTAAGTAAAAGTGCTAATACCACAACGTACTCTGACTATTATTTATAGATGGGGAAGAAAATCTGTAATCTGCAAAAGTAAGTAACTAAAGCTCTCAGACAAATGTAGTGAAATAAAAAGTATAAACACGATAAAATATTTCACTTCACAGCAAGAAGGTCACGGGTTCAAACCCCAGTTGCCCCAACCTTTCTGTGTGGACTTTGAATGTTCTCCCTGTGTTTGCATAGGTTCTCCCCGGCTTCCTCCCACCGTCCAAAGACAGGCGGATTAGGTTATTCCTTAGGTTACTCCTTAAGTGTGAGTGTGACTGGTTGTTTGTCTGATGTGTGGCCCTAATGAACTGGCGACCTGTCCAGGGTGTATCCTACCTTTTACCCAATGTAAGCTGGGATTGGCTGGATGGATAGACGGGACTTCAGGGGCCCTGTAAATATGTGACTTACTTGATGTAACTTGAAAGGGTCTAAGGGTTTTAAAGGATCGGTTCACCCAAATTACTCCCAATTAAACTCCTAAACAGGGACGATTTCTTTTGCAGAAAGTAGGCTAGTTCTGTTAAAGAACTGCTGTCTGGTTGTTGCATACTGTCCTGTTCCTCTGTAGAGCTGAAGTCAGATTGTGTTGGCAGGATGAAGGATAGATGTGTGGCATTAATCATAATCCTGAGAGGAAACACACACACACACACACACACACACACACACACACACTTTGCTTTTATTGTATCTTGAACGGTTTCCTCTTTCCTTTCCTTTCCAGCTTTGTATTTTTTTTGATAATGTATCATTCTGTTATAAATACATCAGTTTCATATGTTTGACTCAGTGGGGAGTGTACAGTATGGTTTCGTACACGTTATTTAAACTCATGAATGTGGATTGTTGGTCAGTTTTAAATGTGTGATCGGCCTTTGAAGAAGCTTTTTCTTTAAGCTTTTGAGTTTAAATGGACATCAGGGTAAAAGGAAAGTGAATGTGGGTTAAAGGACCATTGCAGTGCTATCTTGTTTGAGCTCATTAACTAACCCTAACCCTAACTTACATATACTTGACAGTCCTAAAAGCCATTGTCCCAATCAGTTTTTAGATCATTTAGAGGAATTTCTTTCTTTGTGATTATAATGTAATTGTAAGGGATTGTTATGGGAAAGACATTTTCCTGTTGGTGCATTTAAGGAACAGTTTCTCCCAAAGACACAGCCAATTCAAAATGAGCTCATTGGAAAATTGTTAAATTGTTAAATAAATTCTCTCTGGTCCTAGTCTGTGTTGTCTACTTGCCAAAAATTTCATTTTCCAAACCTTGTCCTCTAAGACAATAAAAACTTGGTGATGAGTCTATGACGTTTCTCCACAAGTAGCCTACGTTGTTGAGCTAGTTATAAGCAAAGACTGTATATAAAAAGGTTTTGAGTTAGTTGTAAGCTAGTTGAGATAGTTGTAAGCAAAAAAAAGTTGTAAGCTAGTTGTAAAAGTTGAGTTACTTGTAAGCTAGTTGAAAGCTACGAGCTAGTTAACTGGTTGAGCTAGTTGTAAGCTAGTTGAGCTAGTTGTAAACTGGTTGAGCTAGTTGTATGCTGGTTGAGCTACTTGTAAGCTAGTTGTAAGCTAGTTGTAAGCCAGTTGAGCTAGTTGTAAGCTAGTTGTAAGGTAGTTGTGAGCTATTTGGAAACTAGTTGAGCAACTTGCAAGCTAGTTGTGAGCTAGTTAGGCTAGTTGTAAAGTTAGTTGGAAGCTAGTTATCGCTGAATGTGACTACACCAAAGATGGTCTTTTTGAACTGATATCTGTGGAGGAGGTGGTGATTTCAGATCACATGAGTTAAAAGACAAAAACAAGGAATGGAACAAAAGAAAAAAGCTGAATAAAGTTTGTCACATTAGCTCAAATATACATCAACTTAAACATCATTAAACTGTGGGACACAGTTGTGAAGAGGTTTCACTCTCTGTTTCAGTGGCAGCAGTGAATCTGCAGCACAGGAGCTCATCTTTCCTGCAGCAAGTGAACTCAACCTTTACCCCAATTTAACATACTGAGATGTTAATCTGCTGATTCTGGTTTATTCTAAAGCTTTCGTTCAGCAGATGTGTGTGTGTCAGTGTGCGTACGTGTGTGTGTGAACTTTGAAGCCATTGGATTTACAGCATGAGCAGCTCCACTCACCTGACAGCAGGTGCACATGTCAAAGTTCACACTGACAGTATGAAAACACACACACTTTTCTTTTATGGTAACACTTGGCCCTGAAATAAGACACTATCAGATCATTCATACTGTTTGTTGGATCAGAAGCATTTATTCCAGCTCGTCTTTGGATCTATCACTCTGTCTGAGACTGCAGGTGAAAGGTAAGAAGAATAATTGTGTTTCCTCTCTGAGTGTGTTTATGTGCAGTGCATCTGTAAGTACCTTCAGTACCTTCCCTTCCTTTTTTGTCTCTTTGTGTATGTACAGGGCTGTAGTTTAGAGATCTGTAAGTGTCTTTCTGGATTTATTACTCTCAGGTTATTTAAGTCCTGTGTGACTGTGCAGCTCTGTTTCCTGTTAATTTGTAAGCAAATGTAACAGGGCAGGAAGACATACATAAACAGCATATACACTTACACAAAGTGGTGGTTTATAACTATGACTGGATGTAGTAGAGAGTGAAAGGAAAACTGACATTTTCCTGAGAGTCAGAAGTTCAGATTGATGCCACTCTAATGTCAACGCCCCTAATATAAAGCTACAGCCAGCAACATGTTAGCTTGGCTTAGTGCATTTATTCCAATACTGTACTAAAGTACAAGTTGAGGTACTCTTTCTATTTATGTCACGTTCTACTTCTACTCCACTACATCTCTATGTATATTTAACAGCTTTAGTTAAATTACAAATTAAGATTTTACACTCAAAAATGTATGATGAGCTTAAAATATGACACAGTCATAAATTAAACTAACAAACAGTATGTTTGTTAAGTATATCAAGATGTAGGATTAAATTATAGTCATAATGGGTGCTGTAATAATTATTGTATATTTATTTATCATGTTGCATGACTCCTCACAGTAATTTTATTTCTATATTCTCTTTTTTTATTGTTATTATGATGATAAAAAAATGTTTTATGTTTATTTTTCTTTTATGGAGACAATAAAGAAAAAATTGGCAAATAACAGGTCATGTAAGATTTTGAATACAGGACTTTTACTTAACATTTTACACAAGCGTGAATACTTCTTCACCACTGTCCAAAGCAACAAAATCCAGTTACTGGTGCATCTAAAGCTGACTAATCAACATGTTTTTTGTTTTTTTTAATTTAACCTTTATTTAACATGATGAGTCTCATTCAGGTTAAAATCTCTTTTGCAAGAGAGACCTGGCAGATGCATAAAGAACATGTGCTACTTTACATGTGCTTAATCTGACACAAACTGAAGTGTGAAACATCGCTGTTATGCCAGACTATTTCCTTGTTACTATTTCCAGATCCGAGTTACTGACCAAGAAATAGTCATGAATAACCCCCATAAAACAGTGATTTATTGTTTTTACACTTTGGTTTTGTACAAGATTGAGCCAAAATAAACTGGGAAGTGCTATGGCACAGAGGAAGAAGAATCAATAAATCAATTAATTAATTAATAAGGATCAGTTTTTTGGTTTCATGGGATTTGTTGACAAGAAGAATATAGATTAACACCAGATTGATGAATGGTCAGAGTTTAGAGTCTGAGTTTTGGTGTTGCTCCAAAAAATCAAAGATCAACAAAGTTATTGGCCTTATAAGACACACACACACACACACACTCACACACACACACACACACACACACACACACACACACACACACACACACTCTAACCCTAGCTCATAACCCTAACCTAAACCTTGGTATGACCTTAACCTTTGAACCAAGTCTTAAAGTCAAACAACAAAACAATGCAGAAATGTCCTCACTATGACAGCAGTATAAACCCCATAGTGACACACACACATACACACACACAGTGACGGATAAAGGCCTCAGATTTTCCACTTTACTTGTGGAAAAGCAGATTACCACAGAGAGAAAATACTCCATTACAAGTGAAGTCCTCCAAATAAAGTTTTACATACATAATAATTGTGTAGTTTAAATTTAAAAATTGCAGTGCAGAATTGTCATGATGAATACGATGTATATATGTATATAAGATAACTGTATATGTAATAACTATATACTCAATTATATGTTGAGTGTGTAGCATGAAGGAACTACAATTTTGTTTGCTATACAGCTTATGCTGAATAATGCATAGAATATCTTGTACCTTATTAATAAAAGTAGTCATAATGCAAGTACTCTATAGTGTTTTATGGATTAACATATAAGTTAAGTCCTGAATAAGTATTTTACTATTCCACATAATAGAGTTGTATTAAATCAATTAGTGTCCTAAAGTATTCTGCACAAATGAAAACAAATTGTTTGAAGAACTCTTTAGAAATCCTTTAATTTAACAAGCTTAAAAACTTAGAATTAGGGAATCAAGAAAAATGTCACCATTAAACTATTTGATCTGTTAAAATGGGTGGAAATTATCTCACCGCTAATAGCAGATCCTTTCACTAATTAGAAAGACGTTAAAAATCAATCAGGTTAGTTTTTTAATCATTATACAAAATAATATTGTAGTTGTATAATAGATACATATCAAGATTTTTGAGGTATTTGAACTATAAAAAATGTTCATCTACACAGTAACTCAATCATTCAGATAGATTTAGTATAAAGTAAAAGTAAATTTTCCCACTGACATGTAGTGGACTAGAACAAAATGAAAATACTCAAGCAAAGTCCAAGTACCTTTAATTTGTAGTTAGGTGTAGCACTTGAGTGAACATACACACACACATGCAGCTTTATGAAAGCTGAGGAATGTTTGCAGCAGTGTTGCGTTGAAGGAGTTACTGCTCCTGTCAGCATAAAGACAACTGCTGACTCACCTGACCAATCGGCTGACAGCACACAGTCACCACAGTGCTGTCCAATAACAGTAAAGGCTGAATTACATTTACATTTAAATCTGACCTTCCACTACAGGCCTGATATTCATGAAATTTACTGTACACATGTCCCGCTGAATTTTCCTCCAGGGCCACCATCAAAACGAAAAAATATAAAATTTTTACGCAGAACATTTCCATTAAATAACAATTCTGCTCCCCAGAGAATGAACCCTTTAGATTTGAAGGACTCCATGATATTTCCTCTGGCGCAAAGGACAAAGATTTTAGCACCACTAGATAAATCATCAGGATGTTGTCTGTGAAGGTTCTCAGGCATCCATGTCATTGTTATCCAAAGAGGGTTCTCCACTTGAGTATTGCTACTTTCAGTTGAGATCTGAATGCTTCTTTCACATCTGTGATTGCTAATGAGATGCACGTTTATGTTTATGTATAATCTGAGAATTCACATCTTTGCATGATAATACTTTTACATATTGTACATTTCTTTATTTTTCCTGCATTGCAATGTCAGGTGTCAAACACAACTATACTGTACATGCTGTATGCTGTCTGTTCTTGAAAGAATAAAGCTCAGGTGAATGATTTTGAAGCATCTTTGAAACTTTTCTCCGTGTGCATTTAGCCCATCAGGATGGAGGGCGAGGAGGACGGGGAGGGCGAGTCAGAGAGCTGCAGGAGCAGAGGATGACGGTCCAGAAGAAAACCTTCACCAAGTGGATGAACAGCGTCTTCTCCAAGAACGGGGTGAGAAAGGAAGAGATGTAGAAAAAAATATTTGGTTCATGTGACCTGAAAACATTTTTTATTAAAACAAAAACACATATCTGAATGAATAAATGAAAACACAAGTCTCAATTAGATGCCTGGTCTGTTTTGTATAGAAGTTCTTTGGATGCATAAACCTCTTGAAGCCCTCTTGAGATGTAAATGTTTAAAGTTTTGTCAGTATAGACATGCTACACATCGTTCGATCAGTTAGATTCTCCATTATTCAATTGTTTGGAGTATTTTATGAAAACACTTAAAAGTCTAATTTATTCAGATTTACCAGCATGATAAAGGAATTAAAGGCCTGTCCCAAATACAGGCAGAGTAAGATCAGGGATTTAAGAAAATAAAAGCCTGAGCTACTCATTAAAATTTTACAGTATTGACATAAATACAAATACTAAAAAAATTGAATTCAGTGTGTAAATAGATTTAATTTACTTTCCTCCACTGTCTGTGTCCAACTCATACCATCAACTTTAGATCAACTCTTTCATTGGTTTCAGTTACATTAAACAACTAAAGTTATAAACTCAAGACTGGACTTTCAAAGTAAAGTATCTTCTTCTGTTCCTGTACGGTATATGTTATATACGGTATATGGTGGCTCTCTGTCTGTGTGTTTGTTGTTGAATCAGTCTGAAGACAAATGCAGCTTCATTAGTGTTGTTTTTACTGTAAGCACCATTAATCCAGGAACATCAACTCAGCACATTACTGTTCCCCTGAGTCCTGGATCAGGGTCAGTTACAAGAATCTGAAGTATTACTTGTGGAATATTTTCACAAACGTACTTTTACTTAAATCAAGGATCTGAACAGTTCTTCCACCACTGTATACCACCCTGTATCTGTCTCTGCGTCGGCTTTGTATTGCTCAACTTTCTGTATCTAACAAATGACAACATTTTGTGGCTGCAGTGATGATGTCAGTGTTATTCCTCCTTATCTGTTATCGGTCTGAGCCACGTTCCTGTCCGATAACAGGCTATTAACTGCACTCCGTCCGCTGGTAACACACATATACAAACACACATTAATCATCAGTCATGATAACACAGTTTACCCTCTGCAGTGTTGTTGCTCTGTCTCTTGTCCTGTTGGCAGGTTTTAACAGATTCTAGTCGGTTCACGTATAGTTCTGGGTTTGTTATTGTGTTTTCTCTGATAACTGGATGCCAGCTGTTGGCCTAACAGTGAGGCCCGCAGCTGCTCTTCATTCCCAGAATTCTTCTGGGATTTCTGCAGGATGGCAGCAGGGAAGGGAAAATGCAGAGCTCTCACTCTATCCTGTTTCCATCCTCTCATTAACTTTTAATTTAAGGTTGCCTTTCCTTAAATGTTAGCTTTCTCTTTTTTGCGTGTGATAGGTTTGCCAGATATTTATTTGCTTTGTTACTATAGGCCTACTGAAAGCTTTCATATTTGAGTTATTTGAGTCATTGTGTTATTTTTGTATGACACTAGTTGGCTAAGTTAATTTTGTAGTTGTATACTGTGGGCATTTGTACACTGGTTTGTTAGCAGTTTAATTTAAAGCTTTAAAGGTATATTCTAATTCTTGTTGCCCACACATGAACCTTTAATTTAAGGTTGGCTTTCCTAAATTTGAAGATGTATCAATGGAATGACAAAAAGAAAGAAATTTAAAATGGCTGAAGAAATGATGATGATGACAATGCTTATGATGATGATTTTTTTTATCATTAAAATTATTTGTTAATTTAAAGAAATAATTTGGGGTTAAATAAATTGTCATTATTTCAAATAATGCATTAATTTAAAAAACATATAAATTATTTTAAATAAACACTGCAAAAGTCAATCTTCCGTCCACCGGGGGCAGCACCGAGCACACTGCTGCTGAGCAGCACTCCAAGCAGGCGGTGAGGAAGAGTTCCCGCGCCAACTTTGAATTTACCTTGTTTGGCGGTTTGTAAGGAGTAAACTTAAACTGAGTAAACTGAGTAAAGTCACTCAGTTTAAATCATCTGTCTCTAGACACTCCGCTGACACCGCCTGTTAAATCTCTAAAAATATTGTTTTTTCTCCAGTGAGCCTGAATTTCTCTCGCTCCCCCCAGTAATGAGTAAACGCAGCACAATGACGTTCACAGCGTCCCCAACGCAAACCGTAACGTTAACGTTAGGTGTTTCATCGAAACGTGATCATTTAGATATGATCCAGCATCAGGTTGTATCTTTAAATCATGTTTGTGGTTTCGCTGGCGATATCAAGTCTGCTCAGAGTGGTAAATGTTTGCCCCAGGGAGAAATTAGGCTTAGTGTGTAATATTTTCACCGACTGTGAGCTCCAGAACTTGGCTAAGGTCGAGGATGAGCTAGCGTCAGTGCGATTAGCTTCAGTTGCTAACAGCCTCTGTAAGCTAGCATTAACTGACCTGACTTACCGTTAGTTTACAGCGAAACTATTTCTTATTAATTCAGTTTGCAAGCTGATGTAGTTTACATATGAAACTTAAATCCATATAGTATAGAAGTCCATATACTCAAGTAACATACTGTAAGTTACTGAAGTAAAATATGAGATATAACGTTACTTAGGTGTTTCCATAATTTAACGTTAAACTTGGAACCACAAAGTCTGTCTGAGATTTAACATTAACATTAGATTTTACATGTACAAATGTGATGTATCGTCATTGTTCCAACTAATATATAAAGTACTGTCATTAAAATTCAGATCCTATTATGTAGACCTAATATGTTCAATCTTTAGCGATTGAGTATTTAATTGAGTTTAATCATACAGGTAGCCTATTAAATTTAAAAGCTAAAATGCCAGTCCGACTTCCCAGAAGATAAAATGCTGATTATCTCAGTCTTGTTTGTCAGGAAACCTAATACTTCTTGTTTTTGCACTTTAGAAGATTTAACCTTTGGCTCTGGAAAATTGGGATAGGCATTAATCTCCATTTTCTCTTGATAGACCAAACTATTAATAAAGAAGAAATCGACAGACTGACGCTCTTCTATTCTGATGGGTTTAAAAATGCTTTTCAATGGCGTCATATTTTTTGTTGGACATGATGAACTCTGAGTAACATTGAGATCTTAATGGCAACAGGAAATCAAACCAAGGTGATTCTATAAAAGGCTCAGATAGCCCTGTTTCCACATTTACTGTATAATCTCAAGAAAACAATCCCTAGAACAGTCCTACAGCTCAGTGTTACACCCAAACACATCACTCAACCTTTGCTTTCTACAGCTAATTTTCTCATGGCAGAAATCCAAAATCTCTGTACAGTAAAAACTGACTGCAAATTCACATGCACTACTTCTGTTTTCTTTGTTTGGATATACCAAAGCAAGATTTAAATAATGTAGTAAACCCTGACTGTCCATGCCTTTTGTTAAAATGTTGAAACACAGGAGAATAATAAAATGAGTTATAATAATTATACTATAAAAGCAAAACTAACACACCCTAAAAAAAATAAATTCAGTCTTGTCCTGTTGTAGTTGAATGGAGACGGTTATTCTTTCTATCCTAAATACATCCCTAATATGTCAATTCAGTCATAAACTGAAGAACATATTTACTTTTTTTATGTTGTTTTTAACTAAGATTTTATGGTTTAATACATGATGGAGTAACTCAGGTACATTTCTGTTTAGTTTGAATTCAGCGCCTCCATCAGACCATTTTTTTCGTTAAAAGGTTTCAGCTGAGTTTTCAGAGATTGCAAAAACATCTCACTAGTGCAGCAATTTACTTTTATTAACAATCAATGTATATTATTATTTCAGTATAATTTGTTTTACAGGAAATGCAGTCTGTAAATGTAGAAAAATAATGAAAAGTTGATTTCTTCAGATGTCTTGTTTTGGAAAACACCAATATATTCTGTTTACAATTCTACAAAACAGGGAATAGCATCAAAATGTCTGCGGAGTCTTGAATTAGAAGACCGGTATCAGGAGGACTGCAGTCAGAGAGGTTAAACCTCTGGTGTGGGAAGAGTTGTTGGAAGACATAATGGACTTTCGGTATAAGAGAAGTTCTTACAAACAAGCCTTGAAACAAACACTTTAAAGTATAAATAAGGACCGACACTCTTTTATGAATTTCTCCACTTAACGTGCTGCGCTTAGCTTTAAGATGTTACCTGACCTGTTGATAACCAGGATGTCCTGAAGAAGGCGGAACGGGATGTTATGTAACATACTTCAGGGAGAAGAAGCACTTAACTCTCAGGATGATTTAAGGGAAATATGCTTTTTCACATTGAACTTCCTGTGTGTTACAGCTGTAAACATATTTTCTTAAACACTGTGTAGGTTCTCTGTACACTTACTACTCAGACTTTACAGTATGCAACAGTGGAAGAAGTATTCAAATAATTGACTTAAGTACTAATATATTAATTTGAAATACGTCATTACTACTTAAAAGGTAGTCAGGCACCTATTGCTCTTGCTGTAATTTTTCTTCCTGTTGATACTGGCTTGGTAAAAGATGCATTTGGAATTTCAATGTAAATGATGTGGAAAATCCACAGCCCTCCTCCTGTGGAGATTACAATAAAGTTGTCTGTCTTCACTTCCTGCAGGAGAGCCTGGAGATGACTGACGTCTACACAGAGCTGAAGACCGGAGTCACTCTGATTCGTCTGCTGGAGCTCATCTCCAGGGAGAAGCTGCCTCCGCCCAGCCGCCGCAAACTGAGAGTCCACTGTCTGGAGAACAACGGCATCGCCATCAGCTTCCTCAAAACCAAAGTAACTCACCTGTCTGCTTCATTCAGAGACCGATAAACCAGGGTAACCAGATCCATCCCTGTCACCCTTCTCCTTGCCTTTGATTTGCCGCCTCATGCAGACAACCCGATGGGCACAGTATCAGGTTTAAGCCCATTGGTTATGGTTTCTAGACTCCTGCCCAAGAAGGAAAAAACTGTGTCCCAAAACTGTTACACTAATGTGCACAATAAACACTTTTACAGTCACAGGAAAACATCATGCTTTACTGTTTAATTCTAACAGAAACCGATTCAATAACTGTGGCAGCACATGTCACCCAAAGATCAGGACTTTTTTGGGTCCTTCAGGATTTACGTCTTTAGACCTCTTTAGTGGATTGTATTTGGTGCCATCTTGTGTTTATGTTACTGCATTACAGCCGTTGTTTTTTTTTTCAAAATGGAGTAAATGAAACAGGCATATTGATCCAACCACTGTCTTTCCTGTCAGATTCGGGTGGATCTGATTGGTCCTGAGAACGTGGTGGACGGGGACCGTACGCTTATCCTGGGTCTGCTGTGGATTATCATCCTCAGGTTCCAGATTGGACCCATTAACTTGGACGAGGTAGGCAATTAAATCCACAACCTTCATTCTGGTAAGAATCGAATCCTCTTTATTTTCTTTTTAGGTTATGTGTGCAAATATGAAGATTTTAAACTTCCTTTTGTTTCCCTCCTCCTCCTGTTTCCTTCTTTCCATCTTTTTCTTTGTCCCTCTTTGCATTCCTTTCCTTTCCTCATTCTCTCGTCTTCGTCTTTATCTTCTCCACTCTCTCTCTCTCCTCATCTTTTCTCTGCTCCTGTCTTCTCATGTCTGTCCTTTTATTTTCTTTCCACTGCTACATTTCTTTCCTTTCTTTGTCTTGACCATGTCCTTCTCTTGTCTCTGTCTTTCCTTTCACGTTCTTTCCCTTTCTCCTGTCTTTTCCTTTTATCCTCTCCTCTCCCCATTAGGTGGATGGTGTTGCCAGTGTGGCTCATCGCTCGGCGAAGGAGGCTCTGCTGATCTGGTGTCAGAGGAAAACGGCAGGTTACGACGGCGTTGACGTGCAAGACTTTTCCTCCAGCTGGAGGAACGGACTCGCTTTTAACGCCCTCATCCACGCACACCGGTAACACGCACACCCACCAGCACACAGACACACACTCACTTTGTCTATTCTCTATTTAATCTTATGTCTCTCTCTTTCTCCATCCCAGGCCTGATCTGTTTGACTACCGCCGTCTTCATGGCTGACGCACTCCGTCGTAATCTGGAGCACGCCTTCTCTGGCGGAGCGGGAGTTCGGGATCATGCAGCTGCTGGAGGTGGAGGACATTGTGGTCCCTCATCCAGACGAGAAGTCCATCATGACCTACGTGTCCCTGTACTACCACTACTTCTCCAAGATGAAGCAGGGCCAGACCTTCCAGAAGAGACTTGCTAAGGTCTGAAGCAACACCAGGGGGAATCACTAATACACCACAACACATGTATCACAGCATCACATACAACATACATGCATACAGCATCACAGGAGGAGAGAGGAGAAACACACGTCACACTGATGCTGAGAATTTTACGGTGGTGGAAAGCAAATTACATTTTATTCAAATGCTGTATTTAAATACAATTTTGACCTACTCTACATGAGTATTTCCATTTCATAAGAAAGACTTATAAAGAAAAAGCAAACCTATAAAAGCTTATGAAAGATGATTTTCAGAGACTAAACCAGTACCAAATCTTTCTGGCTTGTACCCACCTCCAAAAAAACAAGTTAATTGCACATAAAATACCTAGTTTAAACTTGGCAGTAGTAGTAATAATATTGGCAGTAATGGTAGTATTAAAGTGGCAGTAGTAGTAGTAATAGAAATAGTGGCATTAAAAGCCATAGATGGGTTTTTTTGCAGGGTGCAGAATAATACTGGGTCCGGTAGGTTTCACCCGTCAAACACAATTAAAGCAGGAACCTTTGCTCAGGTGACAGGTGTTGCTAGACAGAGGGGCAGCTCCTGTAGTTTTTTGACTGCTTCACCAGGTACGCTCACGCTAGGCGAGCTGAACAGTCTTTAGAGAATAAATGGATGTTTCTGGACAGTGTTATAGATTTTTGCATTCACCTAAAGATCAGACCAGCGGTGAACAATAAATCTGAACAAAATACAGGTACGAGCAGATGACATTAGACACTATTGGCTATGGTGGTGCGGCGAGCAGATTAATAAGGTGCCTGTCTATGCAACCCTCAGTCACTTTAAGTGGGTATTTAGCCGCTACAGTAGTAGAAGTAGCAGTGGCAATAAAAGAATATGTTGTGATGGAATATTTGTGTTGATGATGTCATACGTAAGGTACAAAACTGTGGACTTTTCCACCCCATAGCGGTTGCTTTAGGAAGTGCAGCCCTCTGTCTGATAAAACAGTTTGGGCCGGATTTACTAACATCCCAAATAAAGAGTACTATATTGTGTGTGCATTCTAAAAATTGCACTTGTAATTGTAGTACCTGTTATTTGTGATCATCTAAGAATTATTGCGTAGACGACAACAGGTGCAAACAGAGTGGAGGTGGCATTGTTGAATTGAGGGTTTTGCGTGTTTTAATGGTTTGTGCCGTGGAGTGTCAGGGGGAACACAGCCACTGTGTAAAACCCTTGGTTTGTTTCATTCATTGCGTTCCAGTATGTGGAAATCGTTATATACGTGCTCATCCTGTCTGAGATTGCACTAAGTACTTGGGACAGCACACCTAAAAACTGCTTTGGGAAACCCCAGCAGAAACAGCTAGGCTGGAATGACCCAGACACAAGGAAATCCCAGCAGATCGCGCTTCATCCAGCCAGAGCGAACAATCACCGACCATCTGCACCGTGCCCGGTCGCTCCGCAATCTCCTGTCTCTGTGCGCCCCAACGGCCCATACCGTCTCTGATACCTACGACGGGTTGTGATAGATCGGTGATCGTTCCCTCCGGCTGAATGAATTTTACATGCTACTGCAGCCGGGGGCTCTCTGCAGCGCCACGCAACTTTCTAAAGTCTTCCATCTCACGGAGAAAAGAAGTCAGATCGAAACGAAATTTGCTTTATTCGCATGAATGTTAATACACAGAGAATAACGTACAAAAAACAATTAAACCAAATAAATTAAATAATTTTATTTATATATATTGGATATATAATAATATTATCTAATATTTTTAATTTCTCTATGTCTTCTTTTATTATGCCTGTGTCTCCTCCTCACAATGATAACAGCAGCCATCTCTGGGCAACACTTTATTAAATACAGATGTTGTTGCACTCTCATGAAATTACTTTAGGATTGTTAGATCACATTGCATGTAGTAAATAAATGGATTTGCATTTTACCCTCCCACTTCTTTGCACAATAAGATTGAAACGTCTCACGTTTCATAATTATTAAGGCAAAAGTACTAAATGAACAACAGGTGCCATCTTGCACTTTTGGAAGTCGACATTCTTCGTGCACACCGTTAGTAGATCTGCTTACGTGTTAATTTGCTGGTGATATCAAGTTTTTGCACGTTTTCACTCAAAACGTGCAAACCTTTAGTAAATCTGGCCCCTAGTCTACATGCAGGTAACTGTACAAACATCCAGTGCCTGTTGTCAATCTGTTGGTTTATGCTCCCAATGGGCACTTTCTCTAATCCCTCAAGATCCACCTCCTGCCTGTCAGTCAGTGTGGATTACTGCTGGATTAGATTCAGCACTGATAGGAAGTCACCTACTGACAGTGCAACGACACACAGCTCCCACCCACAACACTGTTCACACCAACACTGTAGGTGAGTTAAAATAAAAGACAGCAGTAGACAAGAAGTAGCTGCCATAAAATATTAATTCTAAGTATATGTAATTCATCTAACGGGTGTAAGAGACAAAATTTGGGGAAATTTATTTGTTGCTGACACTTGCAGCAACAAGTAAGATGTAAACTGTAACTGCCTGAATGTGTGCAATGACACAACTTTTGTCATGAATTGGCGCTATGTAAATAAAATTTAATTCAATTGAATTCAAAAGAAAACACACAAGTAACATAAATGTAAAGAAGAACAACAATTACACATATGGCCAACCTTTTTAAATTAAAAATTAATTGCAAAATTAGATAATTAAATTAACATATATAGGATTAATAGTAGTAATATTGAATGTTAGTTGGTCAGGTGACCATGGAGCCTTTTATTTCCTGCGTAGGTGACAGTGGGCGTTGCTGCTGACACTAAGCCAATAAGATTAGATCACACACGCCGAGACGCTGCTGGAGGCTGCAGCAGAAACATTACTAGTCATTCACAAACGAACAGCTTCTGAGCTAAACACTGAAACTTCACGCCTTCACCTGCTGTTTGCACCTGCTCAGAGAAACAGGACCGTGTCTTTAGTCTGTGCAAGTTGGTTCAGCTCAGTCAAAACTAAACTACCAAGGATTTCTGTGGATTCAAGAGGAGGCATTTGATTTTTATTGTTGTTGTCACTTACCTCTGTTGGGTTGGTGAGCTCACATATTTGTTGTATGCGCGTTGAGAGATTGCAGATCTAACAGTGTTCATTGTGCCGCTGAGTTTTAGCTTAACTTTTGCATTGAACAGCTGTTGCATTTCTTAGCTTGGTAGAGATTTCAGCCGGCTCTGGGCTGATACAGGTGTTTGATGTGGTGTAAAATGTTTCTTTCTTATGGTGGAACCACAAATGTTGTAGGTTCAGGTGAAATGATGATATTTACTATGAGAAATTTTGCAGTCTTGGTTATAGTGAGCTGGCTATCTTCAGTATATTATCAGTATCTTGCCCCTAATAATTAGAATGACCAGTTCTGCTAAATTAAAAAAGATCTGCTTAGTGTGTTTAAGTATTTTAATGAATCCTGATATTTTGATTTATTAATCCACTGACGACCTAATGTTGTGCTGTGATGTTTGGAGCTCAAACAATGTTTGCTGTTAATGCTTTTGTACCAGGTAAACCAGGTATGTCCAGTGATTTATCTGGGGTCACATAACAATGGTTTACTTCCACCAGGTAGGTTCAGGTGTGTCACATGTATATGGGCACACATCTAGCAACCTACACGGTTATCTCTAGTGGATGATTCCAGGTGTGGACAGGTACATTTTGGGTATGTAGAGATTTGGACAAAGACTTTCCAGGTCCCAAATGGTGGTCACAGGTGTGTCTCAGATGTGGTCAAGGGTATTTAGGACAATCTCCAGGTGTGTTTCAGTTACATAGAGGTTTTAATAAAGACTTAAAATGCTTATTGGAGATGACACAGGTGTGCCAGGTGGGCTTCAGGTGTGGTTTAGTTAGATTGTTAGGTAGAAAGTGGTGAAAAGTGTTTCCCAAAGCCCAAGATGATGTTTCTGTTTCAGGATTTATCTTCAGTTGGTGAAAAGTGTTCAGCATTTGTGTCCAGGTGCTTTCCAGGTATTTCAAGGTGTTAGCTGGGTTATGTGCTGTAGATGTGTATGTACAGTACAGCGTTAACAAGTATGTCAGTGGGGGGACTTCTCAGTGGTCAGTGGGTAAAGAGGCAGTACAGGAGAGAATCTTCCACCAGATCCCACCATAAGGTTTGTTATGTGTCTTTACATCAGCCTGTTGTTTAGTGTGTTTAGATGTGACTAACTAACTTCACCTGAGTTCCTTGTCTCACTAGAAAACCCTAAAATAACTTGTGAGATTCCTAATGGATTGATGTGTGTGTCATCAGCATAGCTAATGACACACAGCTTAATGTGGCTGCGTCTGATGTTGACACAGGACCAATCGTTGCACTTTTTAGGTGTATTTTAGAAAAAAAAATGGCTAAGTGTGCCGAAATGTTTTACAGTTCAACGAGGTTAAAATGTATGTCTCATTTAAAACCATTGGAAGCCAAAAGAAATGGTATGGTAACCAATGACAAGTTGGGAAACATGTATTTGTATTATGCTGTGGATAAACCAAGCAAAACTCCACAATCTAATAAGTAGTAATTCAGAATTTTCCCAAACGTCCTCCTCAGATAGTTGGGATGCTGATGGAGTTGGATGACATGAAGGCCCAGTATGAGAGAATGGTCTCAGGTCTGCTTCACTGGATCAAAACCAAGGTAACAAAAAACGTGGCTTGTTGATGGAACTGATAGATTATTGTCTGACTGACTGATTGATTGATTGAAGGTGGTGCAGCTGAATGACAGACGATTCCCAAACTCTGTGAGGGAGGTGCAGAAGCTGACGATGGCTTTCAAGACCTACAGAACTGTGGAGAAACCTCCTAAATACCAGGTAAGACTCCATCATAACAATCAAATATCTCATTTCACCTGCTCAGACTTCAGTTTCACTTTGTTAAGTGCATGGGCCTCTTGTTCAGAATATCCTATCCTAACTTAATAATTGCAAAAATCTTTGATTCTGTCATGTTTTAGCCACTACATTTATTATTATTTTAATTTTTAAATATACATTTATTTTACCAGGCAAGTTAATTAAGGGGCTTTCACACCTACCGTGTCGAACTGAAAGTCCAGACTTTCGGACTTGTTCAACAGGTTTGGTCTGAAACAAAATTGCAGGTGTGAAACCTTCCACCAAACGCAGACAATCATTTGGTCAGACTGAAAAGAGGTAGTCCTGGTCCGTGATCAAACTGAATCCATGACTTCGGTTCGGCTCTCTGGCTTCTCCCTAGAAATAGGAGGCAACGGAAGGACTTCGTTGCTGTCTATCTCCTCCTTTCCTGTCAGCTGATGATTATAATGTTTGGCACATATGCAGTGACATCTTAATCTGCAAAATTTGAACTAGCCTTCATTATAGTTGGTGATGCAGAAATAGAGAAAGTAATTGACTGATGCTGTCATTTCTCTGCAGAGGGAGGTCTCTCTGCTTATATATATTGAGTTTTGTTTTATTTAATTATTTTTTTGCCTCTCTCTGTCCGTCTTCAGGAGCGTGGGGCAATCGAAGCTCATCTGTTCAGTCTGAAGACTCAGCTGGTAGCCAACAACCAATGGGCTTACAATCCTCCAGAAGGTACAACACAATTTTATTACTTAATAACAGATAGGTATGAAACATGGACATACATTGCAGAAAGAGTTTTATTTTTTGTTATTATGTGATATTCCCACAAGGTAAAACCCTGAGTGATATAGAGAAGAGTTGGGTTTTGCTGGAGAGGGCTGAACATGAGCGAGAGCGAGCCCTACAGGAGGCGCTGCTTCGCCTGGAGAACTTGGAGCAGCTTGCCCAGAAGTTTGAGAGGAAGGTAACAACATCTGTTCTATTTCTAACAATTCTAAATGTCCCAAAATCTAATGGTTTGTTTTTTAGATTGTCCTTCTCTGAGACCCTTAGTCTCTTTTTACATTTGTGACTGTAAGTAAACTTCAGTAGCATAGAAATTAAGCGCACTTTGAGGTGTCTGCTAGTTATTTCGTTTTCGCATTATTGGCTCATCAAAGTAAAAAGTGTGGAATCATGTTGCTCTTTAAACCTGATCTGTCTGTTTTGGTTCGTCAGGCAGCACTGAGGGAGGGGTATCTGGAGGACACGCTGCGTCTGATCCGGAGGCAGGACGTCCGAAGTCTCTCCACCCTGGAGGACGCTCAGGCAGCCAGCCGGCGCCTGGAGGCCCTGGCAACAGATGCTCTAGCCAGAGAGCCGCGCTTCACCGCCCTGAGAGAAATGGCCGAGACCATCGAGAAAGGAAACTACCACAGCAAGGAGCAGATAATCAGGAGGTGACAGAAAGACATGGAGGAATGAAAGTGTGGGATTGGTCATCAGCATAGCAGCAAGACAATTTATGTGTTTAAGCAGCGGTTATGAAAGTAAAATTTAATTTACATCACAGTGCGCAGCTTGTTTTTATACTGCATATTAATATACTGTATATACGTACTGATACACAACATATATATTTGTTTGTGTTTGTAAGAGAGGAGAGCATTAGCCAGCGATGGAAGGACCTACTGCAGCAGCTCCAAGAGCAGAGGGGGCTGCTGGGAAATGTAGTTGCAAATCTCAGCATCCTCCGAGACATTGAGCTCATCTCCCAGGAACTGAAAGAACTACAGGTGAGAATACACTGCTGAAACAAGCAAAACTGTTACAACTGTAAATGTAGTTTGAAAGCTCGTCTTTCCTCCTTCTTGTGTTTACTTTCTTCCCTCTCTCTGTCCCCATCCTTCCACCTCCTCTCGCCCTCACTGTCTCCAGTCCCAGGCCAGCTCCTGTGAACTGGGGAACCAGCTGGCGGAGGTGGAGTCTCTCCTTCAGAAACAGGATCTCCTGGAAGCTCGAATCTCAGCTCACGGTGAAACCATCACCGCTATCAGCAGCACAGCGCTCAAGGTACAATATTGATTATGCTCCATGCCTATATTGCCAGACAAGTACTGTCTTTAAGTACAATTTTAATCATTTTATGCTACTATTACACTACATTTCAGAGGGAAAGATAGTATTTTTTTTACTCCACAACAGCTACAGTTCTAGTTTTTGCAGATTAATACAACAATCAACTAATAAATGATGTATTATTAAGATATGTGGAGTGTATAAAATAGCTATATGACATATTTGATTTGATTATTCTGAAATGGGCAAATCTGTTTTTAATTTTGATACTTCGAAGTATATTTTGATACTAATATTTTTTACTTGTAACGGAGTATTTCTACACTGTAGTATTTTTACATGCATTTAGCAGAGTAACAGCATTGCGGCACTTCTCCACTTCTGCTGCTACATTGTTAGGTTTTAGAAGAAGGAGGAGTTTTCCACTAATCTCTGTTTCTCTTCCTCTCAGGTGAAAGTGAGAGACGGCCAGCAGATCCAGAGCAGAGTGAGAGCTCTCGACACTCAGTACAGATCTCTGGTTTCCCTCAGCAGCAGCAGGTTTTCTTCTGGTTTTACTTTTATAGCTGCTTAGGACTTAAGTTACTAACCAACAAATACAAATCTATATCACTACTTTAAACCTCCCATCTGTCTTTCGTCATCATTCCTCTACTCTCTTCTCTTCACCTCTCCTCTCCCAGGAGAAAACAGTTGGAGGCTCAGTTGAGGCTGTTTGAGTTCTTCTATGACTGTGAGGAACTGGAGGCCTGGCTGTATGAACGCTCGTTGAGGCTGCAGACTGCCGGACTCGGACGAGACATCAACCAGATCCAACTGAGCCAACACAATCACAAGGTGGACGGCACAAATTAATTCATTAACATACACCAGTGTGTATGTTGATAAATCATTCCAATAAATTAAAACACTTTATGCTCACTATACAAATTTAATTCCCTCATTTGAAGGTGTGCTGTGGCGCTTTCTTGTAAACGGACGTTTCTGCTTACATGCACTGTTTCTCAGCAAAACACTTTTGGTCT
>JALXJV020000022.1:26969081-27095141 GCA_024633595.2 Lepomis macrochirus
AGAAACAGTGCATGTAAGCAGAAACGTCTGTTTACAAGAAAGCCACAGCACACCTTCAAATGAGGGAATTAAATTTGTATAGTGAGCATAAAGTGTTTTAATTTATTGGAATGATTTATCAACATACACACTGGTGTATGTTAATGAATTAATTTGTGCCGTCCACCTTGTGATTGTGTTGGCTCAGTTGGATCTGGTTGATGTCTCGTCCGAGTCCGGCAGTCTGCAGCCTCAGCGGCGTTCATACAGCCAGGCCTCCAGTTCCTCACAGTCATAGAAGAACTCAAACAGCCTCAACTGAGCCTCCAACTGTTTTCTCCTGGGAGAGGAGAGGTGAAGAGAAGAGAGTAGAGGAATGATGAGGTTTAAAGTAGTGATATAGATTTGTATTTGTTGGTTAGTAAATTAAGTCCTAAGCAGCTATAAAAGTAAAACCAGAAGAAAACCTGCTGCTGCAGAGGGAAACCAGAGATCTGTACTGAGTGTCGAGAGCTCTCACTCTGCTCTGGATCTGCTGGCAGTCTCTCACTTTCACCTGAGAGGAAGAGAAACAGAGATTAGTGGAAAACTCCTCCTTCTTCTAAAACCTAACAATGTAGCAGCAGAAGTGGAGAAGTGCCGCAATGCTGTTACTCTGCTAAATGCATGTAAAAATACTACAGTGTAGAAATACTCCGTTACAAGTAAAAATATTAGTATCAAAATATACTTCGAAGTATCAAAAATTAAAAACAGATTTGCCCATTTCAGAATAATCAAATCAAATATGTCATATAGCTATTTTATACACTCCACATATCTTAATAATACATCATTTATTAGTTGATTGTTGTTCAATATTAGTTGAATTTTGTATTAATCTGCAAAAACTAGAACTGTAGCTGTTGTGGAGTAAAAAAAATACTATCTTTCCCTCTGAAATGTAGTGTAATAGTAGCATAAAATGATTAAAATTGTACTTAAAGACAGTACTTGTCTGGCAATATAGGCATGGAGCATAATCAATATTGTACCTTGAGCGCTGTGCTGCTGATAGCGGTGATGGTTTCACCGTGAGCTGAGATTCGAGCTTCCAGGAGATCCTGTTTCTGAAGGAGAGACTCCACCTCCGCCAGCTGGTTCCCCAGTTCACAGGAGCTGGCCTGGGACTGGAGACAGTGAGGGCGAGAGGAGGTGGAAGGATGGGGGACAGAGAGAGGGAAGAAAGTAAACACAAAAAGGAGGAAAGACGAGCTTTCAAACTACATTTACAGTTCTAACAGTTTTGCTTGTTTCAGCAGTGTATTCTCACCTGTAGTTCTTTCAGTTCCTGGGAGATGAGCTCAATGTCTCGGAGGATGCTGAGATTTGCAACTACATTTCCCAGCAGCCCCTCTGCTCTTGGAGCTGCTGCAGTAGGTCCTTCCATCGCTGGCTAATGCTCTCCTCTCTTACAAACACAAACAAATATATATGTGTGTATAAGTACGTATATACAGTATATTAATATGCAGTATAAAAACAAGCTGCGCACTGTGATGTAAATTAAATTTTACTTTCATAACCGCTGCTTAAACACATAAATTGTCTTGCTGCTATGCTGATGACCAATCCCACACTTTCATTCCTCCATGTCTTTCTGTCACCTCCTGATTATCTGCTCCTTGCTGTGGTAGTTTCCTTTCTCGATGGTCTCGGCCATTTCTCTCAGGGCGGTGAAGCGCGGCTCTCTGGCTAGAGCATCTGTTGCCAGGGCCTCCAGGCGCCGGCTGGCTGCCTGAGCGTCCTCCAGGGTGGAGAGACTTCGGACGTCCTGCCTCCGGATCAGACGCAGCGTGTCCTCCAGATACCCCTCCCTCAGTGCTGCCTGACGAACCAAAACAGACAGATCAGGTTTAAAGAGCAACATGTGTAGGTGATTCCACACTTTTTACTTTGATGAGCCAATAATGCGAAAACGAAATAACTAGCAGACACCTCAAAGTGCGCTTAATTTCTATGCTACTGAAGTTTACTTACAGTCACAAATGTAAAAAGAGACTAAGGGTCTCAGAGAAGGACAATCAACAAACCATTAGATTTTGGGACATTTAGAATTGTTAGAAATAGAAAAGATGTTGTTACCTTCCTCTCAAACTTCTTGGCAAGCTGCTCCAAGTTCTCCAGGCGAAGCAGCGCCTCCTGTAGGGCTCGCTCTCGCTCATGTTCAGCCCTCTCCAGCAAAACCCAACTCTTCTCTATATCACTCAGGGTTTTACCTTGCGGGAATATCACATAATAACAAAAAATAAAACTCTTTCTGCAATGTATGTCTATGTTTCATACCTATCTGTTATTAAGTAATAAAATTGTGTTGTACCTTCTGGAGGATTGTAAGCCCATTGGTTGTTGGCTACCAGCTGAGTCTTCAGACTGAACAGATGAGCTTCGATCGCCCCACGCTCCTGAAGACGGACAGAGAGAGGCAAAAAAAATATTAAATAAAACAAAACTCAATATATAAAAGGAGAGAGACATCCCTCTGCAGAGAAATGACAGCATCAGTCAATTACTTTCTCTATTTCTGCATCACCAACTATAATGAAGGCTAGTTCAAATTTGCAATTAAATGTCCTCATTGTGCAAACATTATAACATCGCTGACAGGAAAGGAGGAGAAGACAGCAAGAAGTCCTTCCGTGCCTCCATTTCAGGAGAAGCCAGAGACGAACCGAATCATGATTCAGTTTGATCCGGACCAGGACTACCTCTTTTCGTCTGACCAAATGTTGTCTGTTTGGTGGAAGGTTTCACACCTGCAATTTTGTTTCAGACCCGACCTGTTCGGAACAAGTCCGAAAGTCTGGACTTTTCAGTTCCGACACGGTAGGTGTGAAAACCCCCTTAATTAACTTGCCTGGTAAAATAAATGTATATTTAAAATAATAATAAAAAATGTAGTGGCTAAAACAGACACACATGACAGAATCAAAGATTTTTGCAATTATTAAGTTAGGATAGGATATTCTAAACAAGAGTGAAACTAAAGTCTGAGCAGGTGAAAGGAGAGATTTGATTGTTATGATGGAGTCTTACCTGGTATTTAGGAGGTTTCTCCACAGTTCTGTAGGTCTTGAAAGCCATCGTCAGCTTCTGCACCTCCCTCACAGAGTTTGGGAATCGTCTGTCATTCAGCTGCACCACCTTCAACCAATCAATCAGTCAGTCAGACAATAATCAATCAGCCCATCCACAAGCCACGTTTTTTGTTACCTTGGTTTTGATCCAGTGAAGCAGACCTGAGACCATTCTCTCATACTGGGCCTTCATGTCATCCAGCTCCATCAGCATCCCAACTATCTGAGGAGGACGTTTGGGAAAATTCTGAATTACTACTTATTAGATTGTGGAGTTTTTCTTGGTTTATCCACAGCATAATACAAATCCCAACTTGTTATTGGTTACCATACCATTTCTTTTGGCTTCCAATGGTTTTAAATGAGACGTACATTTTAACCTCGTTGAGATGTAAAAAATTTCGGCACACTCAGCCATTTTTTAAAATCTAAAATACATCTAAAAAGTGCAACGATTGGTCCTGTGTCAACATCAGACGCAGCCACATTAAGCTGTGTGTCATTAGCTATGCTGATGACACACACATCGATCCATTAGGAATCTCACAAGTTATTTTCTAGTGAGACAAGGAACTCAGGTGAAGTTAGTCACATCTAAACACACTAAACAACAGGCTGATGTAAAGACACATAACAAACCTTATGGTGGGATCTGGTGGAAGATTCTCTCCTGTACTGCCTCTTTACCCACTGACCACTGAGAAGTCCCCCCACTGACATACTTGTTAACGCTGTACTGTAACACCTTGAAATACCTGGAATGCACCTGGACACAAATGCTGAACACTTTTCACCAACGGAAGATAAATCCTAACACAGAAACACTTCTATGTACGATTAAAGAAATTAGTTGACAGCTGTTAAACTTAACTTCTTAAATGTAAATATTCTCTGGTTTCATTGCTCCTCTGTGACAGTAAACTGAATATCTTTGAGTTGTGGACAATTTACGCCTAAAAGGTTTTTAGTTGAAACCACTAACATACCTTGAACACCCGCTCCACACAGTATAACTGCATGAGATGATTCTAGTTAACTAAACCTGAAGCCCACCTGTGTCATCTCCATTAAGCATTTTAATTCTTTATTAAAACCTCTATGTAACTGAAACACACCTGGAGATTGTCCTAAATACCCTTAACCACATCTGAGACACACCTGTGGCCACCATTTGGGACCTGGAAAGTCTTTGTCCAAATCTTTACATACCCAGAATGTACCTGTCCCCACCTGGAATCACCCACTACAGATAACCGTGTAGGTTGCTAGATATGTGCCCATACATGTGACACACCTGAACCTACCTGGTGGAAGTAAACCTTTGTTATGTGACCCCAGATAAATCACTGGACATACCTGGTTTACCTGGTACAAAAGCATTAACAGCAAACAGCTCCAAACATTACAGCACAACATTAGGAGGTCAGTGGATTAATAAATCAAAATATTAAGGCCCCGGATCATTAAAATACTTAAACACACTAAGCAGATCTTTTTAATTTAGCCCAACTGGTCATTCTAATTGTTAGGGGCAAGATAATGATAATATACTGATAAGATAGCCAGCTCACTATAACCAAGATTGCAAAATTTCTCATAGTAAATATCATTATTTCACCTGAATCTACAACATTTGTGGTTCCACCATAAGAAAGAAACATTTTACACCACATCAAACACCTGTATCAGCCCAGAGCCGGCTGAAATCTCTACCAAGCTAAGAAATGCAACAGCTGTTCAATGCAAAAGTCAAGCTAAAACGCAGCGGCACAATGAACACTGTTAGATCTCTCAACGTGCATACAACAAATATGTGAGCTCACCAACCCAACAGAGGTAAGTGACAACAACAATAAAAATCAAATGCCTCCTCTTAAATCCACAGAAATCCTTGGTAGTTTAGTTTTGACTGAGCTGAACCAACTTGCACAGACTAAAGACATGGTCCTGTTTCTCTGAGCAGGTGCAAACAGCAGGTGAAGGCGTGAAGTTTCAGTGTTTAGCTCAGTAGCTGTTCGTTTGTGAATGACTAGTAATGTTTCTGCTGCAGCCTCCAGCAGCGTCTCGCGTGTGTGATCTAATCTTATTGGCTTAGTGTCAGCAGCAAGCCCACTGTCACCTACGCTGGGAAATAAAAGGCTCCATGGTCACCTGATCAACTAACATTCAATATTACTACTATTAATCCTATATATGTTAATTTAAATATCTAATTTTGCAATTAATTTTTAATTTAAAAAGGTGGGCCATATGTGTAATTGTTGTTCTTCTTTACATTTATGTTACTTGTGTGTTTTCTTTTGAATTCAATTGAATTAAATTTTATTTACATAGCGCCAATTCATTCAAGTTGTGTCATTGCACACATTCAGGCAGTTACAGTTTACATCTTACTTGTTGCTGCAAGTGTCAGCAACAAATAAATTTCCCCAAATTTTGTCTCTTACACCCGTTAGATGAATTACATATACTTAGAATTAATATTTTATGGCAGCTACTTCTTGTCTACTGCTGTCTTTTATTTTAACTCACCTACAGTGTTGGTGTGAACAGTGTTGTGGGTGGGAGCTGTGTGTCGTTGCACTGTCAGTAGGTGACTTCCTATCAGTGCTGAATCTAATCCAGCAGTAATCCACACTGACTGACAGGCAGGAGGTGGATCTTGAGGGATTAGAGAAAGTCCCCTTTGGGAGCATAAACCAACAGATTGACAACAGGCACTGGATGTTTGTACAGTTACCTGCATGTAGACTAGGGGCCAGATTTACTAAAGGTTTGCCTGAGTGAAAACGTGCACAAAGAATGTCGACTTCCAAAAGTGCAAGATGGCACCTGTTGCTCATTTAGTACTTTTGCCTTAATAATTATGAAACGTGAGACGTTTCAATCTTATTGTGCAAAGAAGTGGGAGGGTAAAATGCAAATCCATTTATTTACTACATGCAATGTGATCTAACAATCCTAAAGTAATTTCATGAGAGTCCAACAGCATCTGTATTTAATAAAGTGTTGCCCAGAGATGGCTGCTGTTATCATTGTGAGGAGGAGACACAGGTGTAATAAAAGAAAACATAGAGAAATTAAAAATATTAGATAATATTATTATATATCCAATATATAGAAATAAAATTATTTTATTTATTTGGTTTAGTTGTTTTTTGTAGGTTATTCTCTGTGTATTAACATTCATGACAATAAAGCAAATTTCGTTTCGATCTGACTTCTTTTCTCCGTGAGATGGAAGACTTTAGAAAGATGCGTGGCGCTGCAGAGAGCCCCCGGCTGCAGTAGCATGTAAAATTCATTCACCCATCACAACCTGTCGTAGGTATCGGAGACGGTATGGGCCGTTGGGGCGCACAGAGACAGGAGATTGCGGAGCGACCGGGCACGGTGCAGACGGTCGGTGATTGTTCGCTCTGGCTGGATGAAGCACGATCTGCTGGGATTTCCTCGTGTCTGGGTCATTCCAGCCTAGCTGTTTCTGCTGGGGTTTCCCAAAGCAGTTTTTAGGTGTGCTGTCCCAAGTACTTAGTGCAATCTCAGACAGGATGAGCATGTATATAACGATTTCCACATACTGGAACGCAAATGAATGAAACAAACCAAGGGTTTTACACAGTGGCTGCGTTCCCTCCTGACACTCCACGACACAAACCATTAAAACACGCAAAACCCTCAATTCAACAATGCCACCTCCACTGTGTTTGCACCTGTTGTCGTCTACGCAATAATTCTTAGATGATCACAAATAACAGGTACTACAATTACAAGTGCAATTTTTAGAATGCACACACAATATAGTACTCTTTATTTGGGATGTTAGTAAATCCGGCCCAAACTGTTTTATCAGACAGAGGACTGCAGTTCCTAAAGCAGCCGCTATGGGGTGGAAAAGTCCACAGTTTTGTACGTCTGACATCATCAACACAAATATTCCATCACAACATATTCTTTTATTGCCACTGCTACTTCTACTACTGTAGCGGCTAAATACCCACTTAAAGTGACTGAGGGTTGCGTAGACAGGCACCTTATTGATCTGCTTGCTGCACCGCCATAGCCAATAGTGTCTAATGTCATCTGCTCGTGCCTGTTTTGTTCAGATTTATTGTTCACCGCTGGTCTGATCTTTAGGTGAATGCAAAAATCTATAACACTGTCCAGAAACATCCATTTATTCTCTAAAGACTGTTCAGCTCGACCAGCGTAGCGTACCTGGTGAAGCAGTCAAAAAACTACAGGTGCTGCCCCTCTGTCTAGCAACACCTGTCACCTGAGCAAAGGTTCCTGCTTTAATTGTGTTTGACGGGTGAAACCTACCGGACCCAGTATTATTCTGCACCCTACAAAAAAACCCATCTATGGCTTTTACAGCCACTATTTCTATTACTACTACTACTGCCACTTTAATACTACCATTACTGCCAATATTATTACTACTACTGCCAAGTTTAAACTAGGTATTTTATGTGCAATTAACTTGTTTTTTTGGAGGCGGGTACAAGCCAGAAAGATTTGGTACTGGTTTAGTCTCTGAAAATCGTCTTTCATAAGCTTTTATAGGTTTGCTTTTTCTTTATAAGTCTTTCTTATGAAATGGAAATACTCATATAGAGTATGTCAAAATTGTATTTAAATACAGCATTTGAATAAAATGTAATTTGCTTTCCACCACCGTAAAATTCTCAGCATCAGTGTGACGTGTTTCTCCTCTCTCCTCCTGTGATGCTGTATGCATGTATGTTGTATGTGATGCTGTGATACATGTGTTGTGGTGTATTAGTGATTCCCCCTGGTGTTGCTTCAGACCTTAGCAAGTCTCTTCTGGAAGGTCTGGCCCTGCTTCATCTTGGAGAAGTAGTGGTAGTACAGGGACACGTAGGTCATGATGGACTTCTCGTCTGGATGAGGGACCACAATGTCCTCCACCTCCAGCAGCTGCATGATCCCGAACTCCCGCTCCGCCAGAGAGAAGGCGTGCTCAAGATTACGACGGGGGTCGTCGCCATGAAGACGGCGGTAGTCAAACAGATCAGGCCTGGGATGGAGAAAGAGAGAGAGACATAAGATTAAATAGAGAATAGACAAAGTGAGTGTGTGTCTGTGTGCTGGTGGGTGTGCGTGTTACCGGTGTGCGTGGATGAGGGCGTTAAAAGCGAGTCCGTTCCTCCAGCTGGAGGAAAAGTCTTGCACGTCCACGCCGTCGTAACCTGCCGTTTTCCTCTGACACCAGATCAGCAGAGCCTCCTTCGCCGAGCGATGAGCCACACTGGCAACACCATCCACCTAATGGGGAGAGGAGAGGATAAAAGGAAAAGACAGGAGAAAGGGAAAGAACGTGAAAGGAAAGACAGAGACAAGAGAAGGACATGGTCAAGACAAAGAAAGGAAAGAGATGTAGCAGTGGAAAGAAAATAAAAGGACAGACATGAGAAGACAGGAGCAGAGAGAAGGCGAGGAGAGAGAGAGAGAGTGGAGAAGATAAAGACGAAGACGAGAGAATGAGGAAAGGAAAGGAATGCAAAGAGGGACAAAGAAAAAGATGGAAAGAAGAAAACAGGAGGAGGAGGGAAACAAAAGGAAGTTTAAAATCTTCATATTTGCACACATTACCTAAAAAGAAAATAAAGAGGATTCGATTCTTACCAGAATGAAGGTTGTGGATTTAATTGCCTACCTCGTCCAAGTTAATGGGTCCAATCTGGAACCTGAGGATGATAATCCACAGCAGACCCAGGATAAGCGTACGATCCCCGTCCACCACGTTCTCAGGACCAATCAGATCCACCCGAATCTGACAGGAAAGACAGTGGTTGGATCAATATGCCTGTTTTATTTAGTCCATTTTGAGAAAAAAAAACAACGGCTGTAATGCAGTAACATGAACACAAGATGGCACCAAATACAATCCACTAAAGAGGTCAAAAGACGTAAATCCTGAAGGACCCAAAAAAGTCCTGATCTTTGGGTGACATGTGCTGCCACAGTTATTGAATCGGTTTCTGTTAGAATTAAACAGTAAAGCATGATGTTTTCCTGTGACTGTAAAACTGTTTATTGTGCACATTAGTGTACCATACAGTTTTGGGACACAGTTTTTTCCTTCTTGGGCAGGAGTCTAGAAACCATAACCAATGGGCTTAAACCTGATACTGTGCCCATCGGGTTGTCTGCATGAGGCGGCAAATCAAAGGCAAGGAGAAGGGTGGACAGGGATGGATCTGGTTACCCTGGTTTATCGGTCTCTGAATGAAGCAGACAGGTAAGTTACTTTGGTTTTGAGGAAGCTGATGGCGATGCCGTTGTTCTCCAGACAGTGGACTCTCAGTTTGCGGCGGCTGGGCGGAGGCAGCTTCTCCCTGGAGATGAGCTCCAGCAGACGAATCAGAGTGACTCCGGTCTTCAGCTCTGTGTAGACGTCAGTCATCTCCAGGCTCTCCTGCAGGAAGTGAAGACGGACAACTTTATTGTAATCTCCACAGGAGGAGGGCTGTGGATTTTCCACATCATTTACATTGAAATTCCAAATGCATCTTTTACCAAGCCAGTATCAACAGGAAGAAAAATTACAGCAAGAAACCACCAGTTTCAATGTTCAAATAGGTGCCTGACTACCTTTTAAGTAGTAATGACGTATTTCAAATTAACATATTAGTACTTAAGTCAATTATTTGAATACTTCTTCCACTGTTGCATACTGTAAAGTCTGAGTAGTAAGTATACAGAGAAGCTACACAGTGTTTAAGAAAATATGTTTACAGCTGTAACACACAGGAAGTTCAATGTGAAAAAGCATATTTCCCTTAAATCATCCTGAGAGTTAAGTGCTTCTTCTCCCTGAAGTATGTTACATAACATCCCCGTTCCGCCTTCTTCAGGACATCCTGGTTATCAACAGGTCAGGTAACATCTTAAAGCTAAGCGCAGCACGTTAAGTGGAGAAATTCATAAAAGAGCGTCGGTCCTTATTTATACTTTAAAGTGTTTGTTTCAAGGCTTGTTTGCAAGAACCTCTCTTATACCGAAAGTCCATTATGTCTTCCAACAACTCTTCCCACACCAGAGGTTTAACCTCTCTGACTGCAGTCCTCCTGATACCGGTCTTCTAATTCAAGACTCCGCAGACATTTTGATGCTATTCCCTGTTTTGTAGAATTGTAAACAGAATATATTGGTGTTTTCCAAAAGAAGACATCTGAAGAAATCAACTTTTCATTATTTTTCTACATTTACAGACTGTAAAACAAATTATACTGAAACATTGATTGTTAATAAAAGTAAGTTGCTGCACTAGTGAGATGTTTTTGCAATCTCTGAAAACTCAGCTGAAACCTTTTAACGAAAAAACTGGTCTGATGGAGGCGTTGAATTCAAACTAAACAGAAATGTACCTGAGTTACTCCATCATGTATTAAAACATAAAATCTTAGTTAAAAACATAAAAAAGTAAATATGTTCTTCAGTTTATGACTGAATTGACATATTAGGGGTGTATTTAAGATAGAAAGAATAACCGTCTCCATTCAACTACAACAGGACAAGACTGAATTTATTTTTTTAGGGTGTGTTAGTTTTGCTTTTATAGTATAATTATTATAACTTATTTTATTATTCTCCTGTGTTTCAACATTTTAACAAAAGGCATGGACAGTCAAGGTTTACTACATTATTTAAATCTTGCTTTGGTATATCCAAACAAAGAAAACAGAAGTAGTGCATGTGAATCTGTCAGTTTTTACTGTACAGAGATTTTGGATTTCTGCCATGAGAAAATTAGCTGTAGAAAGCAAAGGTTGAGTGATGTGTTTGGGTGTAACACTGAGCTGTAGGACTGTTCTAGGGGTTGTTTTCTTGAGATTATACAGTAAATGTGGAAACAGGGCTATCTGAGCCTTTTATAGAATCACCTTGGTTTGATTTCCTGTTGCCATTAAGATCCCAATGTTACTCAGAGTTCATCATGTCCAACAAAAAATATGAGGCCATTGAAAAGCATTTTTAAACCCATCAGAAGTCAGTCTGTCGATTTCTTCTTTATTAATAGTTTGGTCTATCAAGAGAAAATGGAGATTAATGCCTATCCCAATTTTCCAGAGCCAAAGGTTAAATCTTCTAAAGTGCAAAAACAAGAAGTATTAGGTTTCCTGACAAACAAGACTGAGATAATCAGCATTTTACCTTCTGGGAAGTTGGACTGGCATTTTAGCTTTTAAATTTAATAGGCTAACTTACCTGTATGATTAAACTCAATTAAATACTCGCTAAAGATTGAAAATATTAAGTCTACATAATAGGATCTGAATTTTAATGACAGTACTTTATATATTAGTTGGAACAATGACGATACATCACATTTGTACATGTAAAATCTAATGTTAATGTTAAATCTCAGACAGACTTTGTGGTGCCAAGTTTAACGTTAAATTATGGAAACACCTAAGTAACGTTATATCTCATATTTTACTTCAGTAACTTACAGTATGTTACTTGAGTATATGGACTTCTATACTATATGGATTTAAGTTTCAAATGTAAACTACATCAGCTTGCAAACTGAATTAATAAGAAATAGTTTCGCTGTAAACTAACGGTAAGTCAGGTCAGTTAATGCTAGCTTACAGAGGCTGTTAGCAACTGAAGCTAATCGCACTGACGCTAGCTCATCCTCGACCTTAGCCAAGTTCTGGAGCTCACAGTCGGTGAAAATATTACACACTAAGCCTAATTTCTCCCTGGGGCAGACATTTACCAGTCTGAGCAGACTTGATATCGAAACCACAAACATGATTTAAAGATACAACCTGATGCTGGATCATATCTAAATGATCACGTTTCGATGAAACACCTACGGTTTGCGTTGGGGACGCTGTGAACGTCATTGTGCGCGTTTACTCATTACTGGGGGGAGCGAGAGAAATTCAGGCTCACTGGAGAAAAAACAATATTTTTAGAGATTTAACAGGCGGTGTGAGCGGAGTGTCTAGAGACAGATGATTTAAACTGAGTGACTTTAATTAAACTCCTTACAAACCTCCAAACAAGGTAAATTCAAAGTTGGCGCTGGAACTCTTCCTCACCGCCTGCTTGGACTGCAGTGTGCTCGGTGCTGCCCCCGGTGGACGGAAGATTAACTTTTGCAGTGTTTATTTAAAATAATTTATATGTTTTTTAAATTAATGCATTATTTGAAATAATGACAATTTATTTAACCCCAAATTATTTCTTTAAATTAACAAATAATTTTATTGATAAAAAAAATCATCATCATAAGTATTGTCATCATCATCATTTCTTCAGTCATTTTAAATTTCTTTCTTTTTGTCATTCCATTGATACATCTTCAAATTTAGGAAAGCCAACCTTAAATTAAAGGTTCATGTGTGGGTAACAAGAATTAGAATATACCTTTAAAGCTTTAAATTAAACTGCTAACAAACCAGTGTACAAATGCCCACAGTATACAACTACAAAATTAACTTAGCCAACTAGTATCATACAAAAATAACACAATGACTCAAATAACTCAAATATGAAAGCTTTCAGCAGGCCTATAGTAACAAGGCAAATAAATATCTGGCAAACCTATCACACGCAAAAAAGAGAAAGCTAACATTTAAGGAAAGGCAACCTTAAATTAAAAGTTAATGAGAGGATGGAAACAGGATAGAGTGAGAGCTCTGCATTTTCCCTTCCCTGCTGCCATCCTGCAGAAATCCCAGAAGAATTCTGGGAATGAAGAGCAGCTGCGGGCCTCACTGTTAGGCCAACAGCTGGCATCCAGTTATCAGAGAAAACGCAATAACAAACCCAGAACTATACGTGAACCGACTAGAATCTGTTAAAACCTGCCAACAGGACAAGAGACAGAGCAACAACACTGCAGAGGGTAAACTGTGTTATCATGACTCATGATTAATGTGTGTTTGTATATGTGTGTTACCAGCGGACGGAGTGCAGTTAATAGCCTGTTATCGGACAGGAACGTGGCTCAGACCGATAACAGATAAGGAGGAATAACACTGACATCATCACTGCAGTCACAAAATGTTGTCATTTGTTAGATACAGAAAGTTGAGCAATACAAAGCCGACGCAGAGACAGATACAGGGTGGTATACAGTGGTGGAAGAACTGTTCAGATCCTTGATTTAAGTAAAAGTACGTTTGTGAAAATATTCCACAAGTAATACTTCAGATTCTTGTAACTGACCCTGATCCAGGACTCAGGGGAACAGTAATGTGCTGAGTTGATGTTCCTGGATTAATGGTGCTTACAGTAAAAACAACACTAATGAAGCTGCATTTGTCTTCAGACTGATTCAACAACAAACACACAGACAGAGAGCCACCATGGAAACATATACCTACAGGAACAGAAGAAGATACTTTACTTTGAAAGTCCAGTCTTGAGTTTATAACTTTAGTTGTTTAATGAAACCAATGAAAGAGTTGATCTAAAGTTGATGGTATGAGTTGGACACAGACAGTGGAGGAAAGTAAATTAAATCTATTTACACACTGAATTCAGTTTTTTTAGTGTTTGTATTTATGTCAATACTGTAAAATTTTAATGAGTAGCTCAGGCTTTTATTTTCTTAAATCCCTGATCTTACTCTGCCTGTATTTGGGACAGGCCTTTAATTCCTTTATCATGCTGGTAAATCTGAATAAATTAGACTTTTAAGTGTTTTCATAAAATACTCCAAACAATTGAATAATGGAGAATCTAACTGATCGAACGATGTGTAGCATGTCTATACTGACAAAACTTTAAACATTTACATCTCAAGAGGGCTTCAAGAGGTTTATGCATCCAAAGAACTTCTATACAAAACAGACCAGGCATCTAATTGAGACTTGTGTTTTCATTTATTCATTCAGATATGTGTTTTTTGTTTTAATAAAAAATGTTTTCAGGTCACACGAACCAAATATTTTTTTCTACATCTCTTCCTTTCTCACCCCGTTCTTGGAGAAGACGCTGTTCATCCACTTGGTGAAGGTTTTCTTCTGGACCGTCATCCTCTGCTCCTGCAGCTCTCTGACTCGCCCCTCCCCGTCCTCCTCGCCCTCCATCCTGATGGGCTAAATGCACACGGAGAAAAGTTTCAAAGATGCTTCAAAATCATTCACCTGAGCTTTATTCTTTCAAGAACAGACAGCATACAGCATGTACACTATAGATGTGTTTGACACCTGACATTGCAATGCAGAAAAAATAAAGAAATGTACAATATATAAAAGTATTATCATGCAAAGATGTGAATTCTCAGATTATACATAAACATAAACGTGCATCTCATTAGCGATCACAGATGTGAAAGAAGCATTCAGATCTCAAGTGAAAGTAGCAATACTCAAGTGGAGAACCCTCTTTGGATAACAATGACATGGATGCCTGAGAACCTTCACAGACAACATCCTGATGATTTATCTAGTGGTGCTAAAATCTTTGTCCTTTGCGCCAGAGGAAATATCATGGAGTCCTTCAAATCTAAAGGGTTCATTCTCTGGGGAGCAGAATTGTTATTTAATGGAAATGTTCTGCGTAAAAATGTTATATTTTTTCGTTTTGATAGTGGCCCTGAAGTAAAATTCTACATGTCTACAGTAAATTTCATGAATATCAGGCCTGTAGTGGAAGGTCAGATTTAAATTTAAATGTAATTCAGCCTTTACTGTTATTGGACAGCACTGTGGTGACTGTGTGCTGTCAGCCGATTGGTCAGGTGAGTCAGCAGTTGTCTTTATGCTGACAGGAGCAGTAACTCCTTCAACGCAACACTGCTGCAAACATTCCTCAGCTTTCATAAAGCTGCATGTGTGTGTATGTTCACTCAAGTGCTACACCTAACTACAAATTAAAGGTACTTTGCTTGAGTATTTTCATTTTGTTCTACTTTACACTTCTAGCCCACTACATGTCAGTGGGAAAATTTACTTTTACTTTATACTAAATCTATCTGAATGATTGAGTTACTGTGTAGATGAACATTTTTTTATAGTTCAAATACCTCAAAAATCTTGATATGTATCTATTATACAACTTGGTCTTGTACAATTTATTTTGTATAATGATTAAAAAAACTGATTGATTATTAAGGTCTTTCTAATTAGTGAAAGGATCTGCTATTGCGGTGAGATAATTTCCACCCATTTTAACAGATCAAATAGTTTAATGGTGACATTTTTCTTGATTCCCTAATTCTAAGTTTTTAAGCTTGTTAAATTAAAGGATTTCTAAAGAGTTCTTCAAACAATTTGTTTTCTGTCAGAAACTACACTATGTTTTCACTTATTTTGTGTAAAATACTTTTAGGACTTAACTAATTAATAAAAACACAATCATGTGAAATAATAAAAATCAGCTTATTCAGCTAATTAAGCAAAAATTGTAGTTCCTTCATGCTACACACTCAACATATAATTGAGTATATAGTTATTACATATACAGTTTCTTATATACATATATACGTACACGTATACACCAATTGCATTGCGATTTTTAAATTTAAATTACGCAATTATTATGTATGCAAAACTTTATTTGGCGGACTTCACTTGTAATGGAGTATTTTCTCTTTGTGGTAATCTGCTTTTCCACAAGTAAAGTGGAAAATCTGAGGCCCTTATCCGTCACAGTGTGTGTGTATGTGTGTGTGTCACTATGGGGTTTATACTGCTGTCATAGTGAGGACATTTCTGCATTGTTTTGTTGTTTGACTTGAAGACTTGGTTCAAAGGTTAAGGTCATAACAGGGTTTAGGTTAGGGTTATGAGCTAGGGTTAGAGTGTGTGTGTTTGTGTGTGTGTGTGTGTGTGTGTGTGTGTGTGTGTGTGTGTGTGTGTGTGTATAAGGCCAATAACTTTGTTGATCTTTGATTTTTTGGAGCAACACCAAAACTCAGACTCTAAACTCTGATCAATCATCAATCTGGTGTTAATCTATATTCTTCTTGTCCACAAATCCAATGAAACCAAAAAAACTGATCCTTATTAATTAATTAATTGATTAATTAATTGATTTATTGATTCTTCTTCCTCTGTGCCATAGCACTTCCCAGTTTATTTTGGCTCAATCTTGTACAAAAACCAAAGTGTAAAAACAATAAATCACTGTTTTATGGGGGGTTATTCATGACTATTTCTTGGTCGGGATCAGTAACTTCCCGGAGTCTCTGCTGGTTGCCAGCAATTAGTCCTGACAAGGAAATAGTCTGGCACATAACAGCGATTTGTCGTTTTAAAGTAAAAGTCCTGTATTCAAAATCTTACATGACCTGTTATTTGCCAATTTTTTCTTTATTGTCTCCATAAAAGAAAAATAAACATAAAAACATTTTTTATCATCATAATAACACTAAAAAAAGAGAATATAGAAATAAAATTACTGTGAGGAGTAATGCAACATGATAAATAAATATACAATAATTATTACAGCACCCATTATGACTATAATTTAATCCTACATCTTGATATACTTAACAAACATACTGTTTGTTAGTTTAATTCATGACTGTGTCATATTTTAAGCTCATCATACATTTTTGAGTGTAAAATCTTAATTTGTAATGTAACTAAAGCTGTTAAATAAACATAGAGATGTAGTAGAGTAGAAGTAGAACGTGACATAAATAGAAAGAGTACCTCAACTTGTACTTTAGTACAGTATTGGAATAAATGCACTAAGCCAAGCTAACATGTTGCTGGCTGTAGCTTTATATTAGGGGCGTTGACATTAGAGTGGCATCAATCTGAACTTCTGACTCTCAGGAAAATGTCAGTTTTCCTTTCATTCTCTACTTCATCCAGTCATAGTTATAAACCACCACTTTGTGTAAGTGTATATGCTGTTTATGTATGTCTTCCTGCCCTGTTACATTTGCTTACAAATTAACAGGAAACAGAGCTGCACAGTCACACAGGACTTAAATAACCTGAGAGTAATAAATCCAGAAAGACACTTACAGATCTCTAAACTACAGCCCTGTACATACACAAAGAGACAAAAAAAAGGAAGGGAAGGTACTGAAGGTACTTACAGATGCACTGCACATAAACACACTCAGAGAGGAAACACAATTACTCTTCTTACCTTTCACCTGCAGTCTCAGACAGAATGATAGATCCAAAGACGAGCTGGAATAAATGCTTCTGATCCAACAAACAGTATGAATGATCTGATAGTGTCTTATTTCAGGGCCAAGTGTTACCATAAAAGAAAAGTGTGTGTGTTTTCATACTGTCAGTGTGAACTTTGACATGTGCACCTGCTGTCAGGTGAGTGGAGCTGCTCATGCTGTAAATCCAATGGCTTCAAAGTTCACACACACACGTACGCACACTGACACACACATCTGCTGAACGAAAGCTTTAGAATAAACCAGAATCAGCAGATTAACATCTCAGTATGTTAAATTGGGGTAAAGGTTGAGTTCACTTGCTGCAGGAAAGATGAGCTCCTGTGCCGCAGATTCACTGCTGCCACTGAAACAGAGAGTGAAACCTCTTCATAACTGTGTCCCACAGTTTAATGATGTTTAAGTTGATGTATATTTGAGCTAATGTGACAAACTTTATTCAGCTTTTTTCTTTTGTTGCATTCCTTGTTTTTGTCTTTTAACTCATGTGATCTGAAATCACAACCTCCTCCACAGATATCAGTTCAAAAAGACCATCTTTGGTGTAGTCACATTCAGCGATAACTAGCTTCCAACTAACTTTACAACTAGCCTAACTAGCTCACAACTAGCTTGCAAGTTGCTCAACTAGTTTCCAAATAGCTCACAACTACCTTACAACTAGCTTACAACTAGCTCAACTGGCTTACAACTAGCTTACAACTAGCTTACAAGTAGCTCAACCAGCGTACAACTAGCTCAACCAGTTAACTAGCTCGTAGCTTTCAACTAGCTTACAAGTAACACAACTTTTACAACTAGCTTACAACTTTTTTTTGCTTACAACTATCTCAACTAGCTTACAACTAACTCAAAACCTTTTTATATACAGTCTTTGCTTATAACTAGCTCAACAACGTAGGCTACTTGTGGAGAAACGTCATAGACTCATCACCAAGTTTTTATTGTCTTAGAGGACAAGGTTTGGAAAATGAAATTTTTGGCAAGTAGACAACACAGACTAGGACCAGAGAGAATTTATTTAACAATTTAACAATTTTCCAATGAGCTCATTTTGAATTGGCTGTGTCTTTGGGAGTAACTGTTCCTTAAATGCACCAACAGGAAAATGTCTTTCCCATAACAATCCCTTACAATTACATTATAATCACAAAGAAAGAAATTCCTCTAAATGATCTAAAAACTGATTGGGACAATGGCTTTTAGGACTGTCAAGTATATGTAAGTTAGGGTTAGGGTTAGTTAATGAGCTCAAACAAGATAGCACTGCAATGGTCCTTTAACCCACATTCACTTTCCTTTTACCCTGATGTCCATTTAAACTCAAAAGCTTAAAGAAAAAGCTTCTTCAAAGGCCGATCACACATTTAAAACTGACCAACAATCCACATTCATGAGTTTAAATAACGTGTACGAAACCATACTGTAAACTCCCCACTGAGTCAAACATATGAAACTGATGTATTTATAACAGAATGATACATTATCAAAAAAAATACAAAGCTGGAAAGGAAAGGCAAGAGGAAACCGTTCAAGATACAATAAAAGCAAAGTGTGTGTGTGTGTGTGTGTTTCCTCTCAGGATTATGATTAATGCCACACATCTATCCTTCATCCTGCCAACACAATCTGACGTCAGCTCTACAGAGGAACAGGACAGTATGCAACAACCAGACAGTAGTTCTTTAACAGAACTAGCCTACTTTCTGCAAAAGAAATCGTCCCTGTTTAGGAGTTTAATTGGGAGTAATTTGGGTGAACCGATCCTTTAAAACCCTTAGACCCTTTCAAGTTACATCAAGTAAGTCACATATTTACAGGGCCCCTGAAGTCCCGTCTATCCATCCAGCCAATCCCAGCTTACATTGGGTAAAAGGTAGGATACACCCTGGACAGGTCGCCAGTCCATTAGGGCCACACATCAGACAAACAACCAGTCACACTCACACCTAAGGAGTAACCTAAGGAATAACCTAGTCCGCCTGTCTTTGGACGGTGGGAGGAAGCCGGGGAGAACCTATGCAAACACAGGGAGAACATTCAAAGTCCACACAGAAAGGTTGGGGCAACTGGGGTTTGAACCCGTGACCTTCTTGCTGTGAAGTGAAATATTTTTCGTGTTTATACTTTTTATTTCACTACATTTGTCTGAGAGCTTTAGTTACTTACTTTTCAGATTACAGATTTTCTTCCCCATCTATAAATAATAGTCAGAGTACGTTGTGGTATTAGCACTTTTACTTAAAGAATCTGTATACACCGCAAATGACATAACATTGATATTAATGCTGTATTCTACTTGTTACTGACATCCTTACATACAGATAACAATGTGGCTTTCTTGTTTGTGTTTTCTTTTTGTGAAGCAGTAGGTACCACAGGAGTTTCCTTCTAATACAATATCCAGGAACTACATAAACCTGTACGCACAGACTGTATCTGGCAAACATATTTTTAATGTAAAATCTGGATCTAAAACTAACTAAATGTAATGAAAGTATATAGAACAATATTTTCCTTTTGAATTGTTGTGGAGGAAAACGAGAATGAAAATACAAACTTGACTAACCACCAGCACATGTTAGGTACATGTGTTGAATAAACTTTATTAGTCTCCATGGACGACATCATCAGAACAGAGTAACAGGACTGTTGACCAGTAACGCATTTAAACAACAAGAATACAAAATACATCAAAAATCACAAAAATAAAAACTTTTACATTCTGATAAATGATTAAATCAGAACTTTTCATTGAATGTACAGTTTGACAGAGACGCATCTTTACACACAGAAAACATCAACAGAATTTTCCCGCTTTAACGAGGCTCCTTAAACCACCACACAGCTGATTTTTACATGTTTTCCTTCATTCACTAAAATTGGACCCTAAAATCGGAGACTAAAATGGCCGATTGTTTACAGAGGACAATGCTATAAACTTTAGATCTTTAGCTTTCTTTGCGTGTTAAAAGGCACTAGAAGCCGCCCAGCTGCTGAATCCTCGAGGATGATTACAGTCCTGTCATAGAAACAGAGGGCATCAAAACGTGTCTAACTGAGGTGTGCTGAACTGAAAAGGCACTGCTGCTAAAGTGTTTTCACCAAACTCAACCTCAAAACAGCACATTTTTGTATTGAGAGGCCCTGAAATGAACAGGCACGGGCGGGAAAACGTGCAAATGTAACGTCGAAATCCGACTCACTTCATAATTTTTTTCTGCTGTTTACATAGTTCCCATAAGGGGGAAAGTATGCAGTCAGCAGGGGTCAGAGGTCACCGGCTCTCCTCCTCTCTGCTGCGCTTTACAATGCGAGGAAATTGTCGACTGACGTTTCAGGACGCCGTCCGTCCCGGAGGATGAGTTAACGGTGAGCTACAGCGGCAGAGCGAGCTGCTATTTCCACTGTCATCTCGTCCTGACTGTGTGCTGTTAAAACAGAACAGAGTCTGACCTTTGACCTCTTAAGGCCCTGTACACTTATGTCCTGGTTCTGAGACTTATTCTGCACTTGTGGGTCACGTGGAGACGACCGCAAGCAATTGCTTTCTGCTCTAAAACGTAGACGTACAGACGACTCTGGAACTTGTCATGTTAAGACTCGGTGCCTGTTACTTCACCTTCAAGTGGTATATTTAACATCTTAACACGGTTTTGTCTTCGCTAACAGTTGTTATGACTTGTGAAGAGTTTCACTCTGAAACAGTGAAAAAGTCGGTCCACTAACTTAAAATAAAAAAAAACCAATTCTAATAATTCTAATTTGCTGGTTACAACTAGAGAAAAAGTCATAACATGTCTTTCTGTGGACTGTTGTTATTTTTCTTAGCATTTTAGAGAGTAAATTATTCAAAGATTAATTTCTAAAATCAATATATTAGCTTTGTCATGAAACTAATGGCAGATCTGACAGATTTTGTGAAAAGAAAATTCTCCCTGAATCTCCTCAGTGAATAAAAATGAAAAAAAATAAAAAGAGAGAAAATGCTGTAAAACTCAGGAACAGTTGGTGGTGATGGATTTCTGTATGTGCCCACATTAAACTAAAAGTAATTTAAATGTTCCCATGAACGCATCTTCACAGAGCGCCCCGTCAATTATCTTTTCCACCTTAACCAGTTTATTCATCAGAACACACAGACTGCTCAACCCAGTGTTTTGTTTAACAGTCTGTGTTTGTTAATCTGTTTCCACATCAGTATTTGTTGTCTGCTGTACGACCCTGCTGAGGGACTCTGAGCGCTAACAAGCAAGTTACAGTAAGTCAGTATATTGTAGGTGATCAACTGCTCACGTGTTGCTTACATGAAGGAAGAGAAATTAAGGCAGGAAGTTGGTTAAATATGATGCTTCTTCTTAAAAAAAACAAAACAGAATTAATAAAATATAAAGCCACATAATTTTCTTTCTTTCTTGCCTCAAAATCAGCTGAATTTGACAATATATATATATAAAAAAATAACAGCATAATGTTTTGAAATCCTCAGTCAGTTTGTTGGTCTACTGGCGGGTTATTTAAACGTGTGATTAGCAGGTTGAGTAAGCGGTGATTGGAGAGCATCTTGGGGAACTCCTCTGTGTGTAAATCCTAAACTTTGACCTTCTGCTGCTGTCACGTTGCTGATTGGTTAGTCTGAACATCAGCAGCACAACCAGTCTCTTTGGTGGCGAGCTGATGCGCCCGTTAAGCTCTAGTCCTCGCTGTGGTTGTACAGGGCTTCTGCGGTGGGGTTTTTTGCGGTGGGACGGGGGCACTAGGTGGTCGGGCAGCTCGTTGGGCAACTTCGTAGCCTTCCAGTTTGATCTTGATGAGGTGCTGGGCAGGCGAACTCCTCGTCGTCCAGCATGCCGTCCGGTCGCAGTCGGCCAGCTTCCAGATCTTCCCCAGCACGGTGTTGGGCAGCCGCGAGTTCATCATCTCTTTCTTGGCGTTGACTCCGGTGATCTTCCCGTTGATGGGCATCAGCATGTAGAAGATCTCGTCGTAGCGGTGCTTCTCACGGCTGACGATCCAGTCCTCGGCGTCAGCCCCGGCGCTGATTCCCTCGCCGTAGCCCTGACCGAAGGGCCCGTCCTGGGAGCCCTCAAAGGCACCGCCCGACACCATGGCCGGAGGCTGCTTGGACTCCTCATCGCGGATCATCAGCCATCAGACCTGCGATCTTTGTGGCCAACATCTTATCCACAGACTCGATCAGCTTTATCTTGAGAGATGGGAACTTACTGAAGTCGTAGTGCTGCAGCATGTCCTGCAAGAGAAGAGACACAAACTTTAAAATCACAATTGCCCAACATTTAGACTAATAACTATGTTGGGTTTGGACATTTGGCATTTTACACCTGAAGCATTTGAGTACAACAACATATTACTGAACTTCTTGAGGTAAAATAAGTGACCCTTATTTTAATATCAGTTTTATTATTCTAGTGTTTATCTCTGATATGTCACTTGATCTGTTCTTGTGTTTTTGTTTGTATTTGTAACATGAGAATGTTGCTTATTGCAGTTCCTATTGGCTGCTGACAGAGGGCGATAAAAACCAAAGACAAATCAAGACCAGTCAAGAAAAAGGAAAAAAAAATTGTCCTGCACGTTGTTCATCCTGTCACATCACAGCAGGATGACTTCACAGGGAGCAAAGCTGATTGGCTGAAACATTAACCTGTCACATGATGAGACAGTGCAGAGCTGAGAATTAAACCTCCTGCTTTCTCCAGCTGGACACAGTCCTCCACCGACTTCTGACCTCTGAACAAGAACACAGAGTCTGCAGGAGGATCCAGATACTACACAACACGTGTCCCTGTGAGAGAGTACACATCTCACCGGGGAACTGAAAAATCTGAAACATCCTCTTTCTCCAATGATCCAATAAATACAAGTGTAGCAGGGGAGCGAGCACACACTACTGCAAAAGTGAAAGTTTTCATATATGTTATAAACAAATGTCAAATTTAAATCTGAAGCTATTTTTATAGTATATGTGTCAATATATGGCTGTGACTGATATTAAAAACATGTATGAATAATTTATATATAGTATCATATGTACATATAATATATTTTATAACCTGTATTACAGACTATTTTTATGACAAACTTAAAAATTTAAGTTAAACTGATAAATCTGTATAATAATCCTGTAGTGACAGTTTCTGGTTCAGGTACCTGACAATATACCTACTCTTCTACTTTGTTTTCTTTTTTCTTGTTCATTTTTTAAATTATGACCAGAACCATATTGGGCTAAAGTACAATAGGCCTTCTTTTAAAAAAAAATGTCTATGAAATATCTTAAAACGTACATTTTTCAGTATTTATATATTGTTTAAAATTGTTTTTAACATATGAAGCACATTTCCAAGTTTATTTACTGTGTCGACTTTTAGAGCTGCAAAGTGTAGGTTATCCCTTTGACTTGAATATTAGTGCAAACAGTTATCTGTCAAGTAGAAACTAACTAAACTAATCCAGGGCTTAGAAAAACATGACATTAACTCAAAAATGTTTAGAATATTTGTATAGTGTCATTACACCAGACATTATCCAGCGGAAAGTAAACTGTCCACAGCTGCAGAAAAAAAGAGAAACTGCAGCACAGTGTTGGTCTTTATTACGAAATTCATGTGGAGCGTTAGTCATCTGAAACCGTCAGAGTTTTTTGGATAAACTGGCCGGGACGGGACGTTTTGGTGACAGTTGCTGCGTCTGAACTTCTCCATTCACAACTGAAATCCTCTTCTCTGACGAACAGCAGTGTTTTCTCTGCCAGCCTTTGTCTGCAGTCTATTTTTCCTTTTCTGCCTCTCTGTGGGGGAGGAAGGGGGAAGGATGGAGGAGGGAGGGTGATGGGTGGTGGTTTGTTGCCCTCAATATGTTGTGATGGAAGACTTGGTTCTCCAGACGGAGCGTCCGCCTGGCCAGACAGGAACCATCATTGATCTGTTTGGCATCAGGCGTCTCCACAGCTCAGAGTGCTGATCGGGCTGCTGGTGGATCCTCAGAGAGTCGAGCTCTGTTCACACTGCAGCTGACAAACACACACACAGTCGCCTCTCTCTGCCCAGATTTAATGTTTCTCTGCTGCGTGTGAACAGCAAAAAGCTGCACAGTGCATGTAAGTGATAATACATGGAGAGGTGTCCTGATATATGAAAACAGAGAGGCTGATGGGAAGCGGAGGGGTGCAGAAAGTGCTCAGATCTTTTACTTCAGCGAAAGTGGTAATACCAAAATGTAGAAATACTCCGTAGTCCTGCATTCAAAATTAAAAAGTAAAGTAAAAGTCCAAAAGTATCAGCAGCGGTGGGATGTAACTAAGTACATTTACCCTAATACTGTTTTATTTATACAGTCCAATATCACAAATCACTAATTTGCCTCTTTACAATCTGTGCAGCAGACGACACCCTCTGTCCTTAGAGCAGGGGTGGCCAAACTACTGCCGGGCCAACTGTGGCCCCCTGCCTGATTTTACATGGCTCGCTGTGGATTTTTTAAAATAAGCTAGAATATGGCTTGAGCTTGTTTCTGTTAAATGACACTGTATGCACGATGCACATCCTAGTTTAAATGCTGAATGACTACCTGCGATTCAGAAGTGGCTCTCCGCTCTGCCCCACGGAGAACACGAGGCGAGTTTATTTTTGATTGAAGCCGCGTCAAGAGCAGTTCAAGCCGGCCAGGAAGTCAGACACAGAAACGGCATAGAAAAGCCAAACTATTTTCAAAATAAAACACCCTGCGCAGGCTCCCGATCGTACATCAACAATAAGCACACAGAAAAGAAACCGTCTCATGTATGTAGCCTACTTACCCACGATTGAAGCGCAAAAATCAAGGACAAATGACGAAATCGACTCATTTTGAACGAGTCAACAAAATAAACGCTCTGCTTCTGAAACGCTCCCTGTGGGGTATGAAGCCACGCACTGGTAAAATCCAGGCTTTAGTCTGAACAGTAGAGGCACTACTTGACCTACAATGATGGATTACTAGACAACATTTACCTCTGTTGATTAGACAGAAGATAAAATTTCAGAATTTAGACCTCTTATGTTTTTCTGTTTATGACCCACAACCAAAACGTTTGACCACTCCTGCACTAGAGCCTCCAAACAGGAAACCACATTAAGGTGACGATCATGAAAGTGGCCATTGTGCATAACTTTGAGCACATTCTGATGCAAAACTTTTGAATGCAGTAACAGTATTAGATGAGTGTTTTTATACTGTACTATTATTACTTTCTAAGTAAAAGATTTGATTGTTTTCACCACTTAGTAAATGTACTAGGAGGTAAAGCAGGTCGTCCACTGACCACAGGGTTGGCGGTACAATCCACAGCTCCTACTGTCCCACGCTGTGGTGTCCTTGTGCCCCTTTGCATGGTAACTCGCTGCCATTGGTGTGAGTGTGTTTGTGAATGAGAGGCAAAAATTGTTTGGATAAAAAAAGTACACGTCTTTTGTAACTTTCTGAAACAGACAATCTGACAATCATGCAAGCTTTGAGGTGTGTTTCAGCTGTGTGACAGTAGAGAGGGTTGAAACTTCTCTCTGCTCTGCTTCATTCATCATACGACGACTTCCGCCACTTTTCATGTGAACGAACGAGTACAGCTTGTCAGGTTTCGTTTTATTTCACTTTTCCTCAAAAGCAGACTTTTCACCCCGGCGTCGAGCGTGAACATTTAGAAAAAGTTGAAACTCTTCAGACCTCCTCAGACCACATGTCGTTGTTATAGAACCTCAAAAGACACATTAGAGCATTGTGCATCATGCATAAATATACAATACTTTGCACATTGTGTTGAAGTGAGTTCTGTGAAGAAGTTATCTTTTAAGGTTTTTAATATGTGTCTTTAACGGCTGGATTAATTTATAAGGGTGTGTGGGGAAAGTGGAAATCCATTTAATTGTTTACCAAGCCAGAGTCTACGCAGGTGATATCGTCAGAATATGTCATTGTCTTTTTTCATATGTCAACAAAAGCAACACTACAAAATATACCACAACTACTTTAGGCTGTTTAAACCCTTCAAAACCCATTGGATCATCTCAACAATGCATTTTCACCCATCTTGTAAGACGGATAATTTTCGTCTGTCGTTCACAAACACTGCTCTTTTCTTATATGCACTCTTTTACTGTAGCTTTTTTGTGTAATTTACCTGCTGAATCTGAAGTCACGGAAAACTAAAACGTCCAAACCTGTGTATAAAACCTACCTGTGGATGTGTTTTACCTCACCTGCAGGAAACACCTGTCTCAAATGTTTTTTTCAGACATGGCTTCCAAACAAGTCAGATGATATCAGTGTGACGTTTGTTCTCCTTTGTGAAGATAAAGATGGAGTCCGTGAAGCACTTTCTTCTAAACAGCCGCTGTCGGCGCGTGTTGTTTGAGGCTCTCTATAGTTTTCAGGAGCTGGCCTGTTTCTGAACCCAAAGCGTTCAGACAGTTCAGCCCTGCAGTGATGATGGTTGTTGTGTCTCAGTTTAATGTTGCTCCCTGATTGCTGAAAAGCATCTGGAGGCTTCAGCTGAGGAGGTTTTCTCAGTAAATCAACAAGAATTTTATTTCAAAAGAAGGAAAAAATATCAGTGTGAGCGCCCTTTCCTGAGTATTTCTTTGTTGTGTTAAATTGTTTCAGCTCCAGTACTAAGTTCATGGTTAAACACGGAGATGTCAAAAGGAAAGAGACTCCAAAAAAAACACAAAAATGGAGCAGAGAGGAGTCCAGCTCCTCCAGAGGGGACATCAGCCAACGTTAAGCACACCCAACAACAAAACAGTACGCGGTCTGACAAATCCCTTTTTTGAGGGATAGACGAGAAAGGTTATGGAAGTGTTGTCTGGGAAATATCAACATGATCACACTAAAAATACAGAGGCAATTATGATTTATATGTATATGAAGACTGAGCATGTAGACGCATTCAGCGCTTTTCTCAGCTTGAACACCCAGAAAAGTTTCCCCCCCCAAACAGATTTTAAGACCTGAAATAGAGGAAAGTGTCCCATTATTATAATAAGTTAAATCTCAGGTTACATCCTCGTATTATAATATTACAGCCACGGTGCTGCTGGACAGGTGAGTATGGAGTTCTTGACACACTGATCTGGGATAAATTACTGTCCTTCAAACTGGAAATTGTTACAGGAAGTAATTTTGCTACAAAGCTAAAACTAAACATGGGTGGGTAAATGATGCTCACATTTAGCTGGGAAAAACCAGAGCCCTTTAAAAGACAGAGTCGCGTCATCTCCGTTCACTCCAATGGACCAGTTTTTCACAGCAATGGCGGATCATGGAGCGTCTGAATAGCTCCCGGAAGTTAGCATGAAATGCTAGCAGCGCAGCAGAGCAGCAATAGAAAATGCTATCTGGGATGCACGTTTGAAAGGTAAGAAGTGTAAAAAATGTAATTATATATTTTTAGCAAAACTGAATTAAGTTAACATGTGCAGTGAAACATGTTAGTGGATTTCCCCCCCCACTAAACTACAAGATTTAGGGACAATTACGGTTAACAAATTAACATACTGGCAATGGATAAAGTTAGCAGCAGACAGGGGCAGCCTATTAATTTATTTTAAAATACGTATTTTTGGGGGGTGGTATTTGATTTAATTTAATTATATTAGTGGTGCATGTATGAATAAATGATTTCAAAATATTATTTATTTATTTTGGGGGGGGAGATTTACCCCTAATACTAAAAGTAGAATGTTAGCATATTATAAAACAATCTTCATATTAAACATTAATTGTATTAGAGCAGTAGACTCTGGAGGTGGAGGAGCTGTGATGCTAAAGAGTACTGAGTGGACCATGGTGAGATAGAAAACAACATATGATTATACCATTTATAAGAAATATATATACTTCTTATACTTTCTTTCCTTTCTCTCAGTCTCTGCATCCTGTCTTAGCTTATGAGCTTATTTTCCACACAACAATTCAGGTTAATTTACCCACATTAATATTGGTGAACACTCAATTCTTACTGGATATGTTTACTCTAGTTACATAATTACTTTGTACAAATTCATATCACATCATCATCAAAGTTCCTGTGTGTGAGAAATGGTTTAAAAAACAAAAACATTCACTAACAGCTTATACAGTAACTGATGTCAACATCAGCTGCAAAAGCTGTTAATGAAGTTCCAAAATTTAATAATCCATAACTTTCTCAATCAAACCTGTAGCTGTTTACAAGAAAGGTTGAATTGAGAGCAACTACCTTCTTCTGAAATGTCCAGATTCAACTTTTCTTGGATAAACATGACCTGGATGAATCTTTACAGATGTGTTTGTCTAACCCTTTCTCTTGTTCTCCCTCTCTCAGTACAAGAATCACAGGGGTTCAGTGGAGCCTGAAGATGATCTGATGTTTTAATAAAACAAAATATAAAGCCAGTGACGTGTTATTTCTTTGTGGAAAAAAGTACCTCACATATTTTATTGTTAGCCTCTTTAGTGATTGTAACGCTGCTCCTGTTGACCTGATTCAACCATTTTTTCCTCCTCTCCACGTCAGCTGGGAAACCAAACATTCATACTCATTTTTCTGACAGACAGTTCAAAGACACAAACCACTTAACATGCTGTTTTCTAACTTTATTGGAGATTTATTAAATTAATACATGACAATCGATAATCACCTGTCTGTTCTATCTGAAGTCCTAAAGATACATTAGTCAGTAAGCTCAATTAACCCTGGTACCATGGAATTACTAAAAGGTATGTTAGAAAGGCAAATCTCATCTAAATTTTGTGTGTTTGCAACACTTTCCAATGTAAGGTTTGCCAGAAATGTCCATAAGGTAGGTGATTGTAGCTGTTATTGTCAAAATATATGTCCTCCTTAAAAAAAAAAATAGTAATCTAACTAAATTTATGTGTCAGTGTGCTGTACACATATTGTAAATCAACGCATTTGTTCTTTAAATGACCAGAAATCACTTAAAATCGCCGTTTTGTCGTTTCTCTCGCTCATTTTGAATTGCCCGCCTAGGACTTCCGGGAACTATCTGCGGTCTCCATGAACCACGTGACGATGTAGCGTTTTGGACCCCCGCTGACGCAACTCTCTCTTAAAGGGCTCTGGGAAAAACTGTCTGTGTGTATGGAGAAAGGGGAGGGACAGAGAGAGAACAGGCTAGACAAACTCCTACGTTGAAAACTTATTATGGAGCTGGGGTCAAGCCCAAATAAGCAACTAGACTTTAGAAACAAGCCCAAAAAAACGCGACCCGCGACTACCAATATTTGTAAGCGACTTTACAGAAAAACAAGCCCAAAGTCGCTTATAATAAGCGGACTTGGCAACACTGTCTGAAAAGTCGCTAAAAATAAGTTGGCAACACTGCAGGTTCACCACAAGCTGGTGAAGCGACTGGCCACGCCCTCCCTATGCATCTTCCAATCAGTAGCTACTTTGAATGAGGGATAGAGAGCAGAGAGCGCTCACTCTGACCATTTTTCTTGAAATATTTTTTAAAATTGGGATCTTTGCATGCCATCACGTTTGGGGGGGCAGTCACGGCATTTGGGGGGGCATTGCCCCTCCTTGCCCATGCCTATATCCGGCCCCGCTTCATGCCATAAAATGAGCTCAAATAATGTTTTAAAGACTGAATCTCAACATTTAGGCTGCTGAAAACTCACTGTTCCACCTGTTGCGCCCACATCGCATCGGAACATGACTACAGTCTCTGTAGACGGCCTTAGAAATCTTTACTAACCTAAATAGACAGACTACTTTCATATTAAAATGTAGTATTTCAATACCAAACTGTTCATCATATTAACAGATACAGATAATGCTGTACTCGCTCATCCCTAATTGTAATACTGGAATAATAATGGCTGTATGACTCGCCTCTGGAGTCAAAGTTGTGTGGTTTCTGCAGGGTGGTTTCAGTGCAATGATGCAGATGGTGTTGGAGAACTTCTCCCTGAAGCACTGAGGCATTGTGCTCCGGACTGTCTCCCATGGCAGCCAAGGAATGTAGATTCTCATGTGCTCCTCTATTGTGTCTATCCAGTAGGAGAGGATCCTGCTCACTAACCCCTGGGACACAGCAAAGCGTTCATCACCCTGGAGTAGATTCAACTTAAGTTTCATCATGGTCATCAATATTTGATCCATTACGTGCATCTTTAAGTTTGCTTTATAGAACTGTTCCAGATATTTAACATGATCAAAAAAGGAATTGATAGAAAGGCCTGTGTACAACACACAGCTAGTGTCATTCTTCAGGATGGCATGGGCAAAGGGTTCTTCTCCACCACATTCTGTTTTTCTGTGGCATACATCCTTCATCTTTTCTCCTAATATGTAGGTGTGATCCATCAGTGCCAAACTTAAGACAGTTGGCTTTATGTAAGAGCATATATAAACTGTCAAGATGGACACAAACTGAGAACTAACAAGAGTTAACATTACCTTGCGATGCAATTAAACATCCGTTACCTTACCTGTGTCTGCAAACCTCTTGATGCGTCTCCTCTGAGTTTTTTTTGGGACTTAGTAGCCCAGCCACTTTTCTGGTATTGGGTGGTCCTCTGTAGGTCTTCCCAGCCAACATTTATATGTGGGGCCCATGTGGGTAGTATATGGGCTAAAATATGGGCCCTATATGGGATTGTCCACGGGTTCCATAATGGCCCCATGTCATTTGCCCACATGGGTTATATGAAGGATTACACTGGGTCTTAGGTGGGCCCTAATTGGGCAACATAAGCAAGACCCATCTCGGTCCCACCTTTAAGTTCTATGTGGGTACTACATGGGGACAACATGGGCTGGAATATGGGTTGCAAGTGGGATTGTCCACGGGTTCCATAATGGCCCCATGTCATTTGCCCACATGGGTTATATGAAGGATTACACTGGGTCTTAGGTGGGCCCTAATTGGGCAACATAAGCAAGACCCATCTCGGTCCCACCTTTAAGTTCTATGTGGGTACTACATGGGGACAACATGGGCTGGAATATGGGTTGCATGTGGGTTTGTTCACAGGTTTTAAACTAGATCTCAACATATATTACAGTAAGGGTATAATAAAGCCACAACTTCAGCTACCTACACATTTTCTCTTGTGAATTAATTGTGCATACAGTTTTATACCATTCCTTGTATTGCCCACCCCCTGGTCTATGTTACAAACCTAACTGACCAAAAAGTTTTTCAAATTTGTTCAGAGCTGATTTGAGAGGGTATGCCATACCACTTTTCCCATTGGGCCATCTCCTTTGTCCCCCACACGGTTAGACTTATAATCCATCACCAGGCAAATCGGAAATATAAAAAGTAAGCTAAAAATGACCATGGCAGAAAGTATTAGAGCACACAATGACACTTAAAATTTCACTTTTATTTAACTACCCATCATATTATGTCAGGTTTATACCATTACAGTAGTTGGTAGTGCTTTGCACAAGCTTTCTACGTATAAAAGCAGCATTAACATTTTGAAGCTACATTAAAAAACAAATTTCAGTCTAAACAATATGCGACCAGCCATGGAAAACGTTAGTTATAATAATATAACATTGGGAGATATTATGCAACTTGCATAAAATGTATGAAATCCCTCTTTGAAAAACTAATGTCTGAGTGTTTTGGACAGCTTTGAATGCATTTGAATAGGAAATACATGGCAGACAGTAAAAGCAACAACTTTAACCTTCTCGAATATTGCTTACACTGCAGACAACCTTTGGTGCATTCTAGATGCCCTGTGTCCTCCCTCTGTCTCTTGCCCCAGTGAACCATTTTGACAGCCCTCTTAGTTTCTTGCTGGTTGACGTCAGTGCGTTCTTCTTTAGAGCCTCTGTAAAACAAGGTTTAAACTTGTTTAAAAAATTTTTTTCCTTCTCACGTTCCATTGATAACTAATAGAGCTACTGATATTGTTGGCCAATATGAGCCAATTGCATTTAAATCTGTATTGGTGTTTATAACAGCCGATTAAAGATCAAAACATAAATGGAAAGACAGATCCTTCACAAAGCGTTGTGAGTGTTGCATAGTTTTCCTACCAGAAGGCTCTGCAACTCCCTTTTAACAAAACTGCAGCACCAATAAACTAAATAATCATCTGACCTGAGTCCACCAAAAGCATGTAGAACAAACAATGGAGTGTACGTGAATGATGATGAGTTGGTCATTTATCAATGTAAAAATACTTAAATAATAATAAAAGTAGCTGCTATCACTTCTCCTCTCTCGAAAACATTCATCACTTGTTAACCCTCTCATTTTTCATTGCCCTCTCCGTTTTAGAGCCAGCTGGTGGTTGAGAACTTTTTCCCATAGCTTTGGATTGAATTAAAGAGTGCTGATAAAGAGAAACTCGATGTCATTATGCTACATTGAAAGTAATTATTACGGCAGATTATGTGTAAGGAAAAATACACATGCTTATTCTCTCACTCTCTGTTTACAGGCTGAAAAAGGTGCACATAGCAGCAAAAAATTATAGATGTGGAATTGTTTACATGTTTAGTTGTCTAGACTGTAATTGTAAGCTTTTTTAACAATGCATTCAGGGATTCTGTAGTGTAGTTTATACAGGAAAGGGTTCTACTATCCAAATCATTTTGAAAATCAAAATATTGATTTATAAGTCTGCCCCCATAAACTAAATAAATTAGTAAGGAAGTAATATTAATTATCAGATGTATGTCATTACTAACTAACCTACAAGTCAAGTGTTGAGAACATCAGGTACAAGCTTAGACTAAACTGGTGTACAGCTCTGTCCTGTACACATACTGTGCATCCTCTTAATTATTTTTTCAGTTTTCAGAGGAGTCTGACAGCTGGTTGTTAATGAAATGAGGGACCATTGAGCTGAGGTTAATGGAGTAAATAAGGAACGTAAACTAGTCCTTTTAAGCTTATCAGGAGATGTTTCTTTTGGATTTAAATGGTAAAAAATTAAATGCTTAGTAATTATCCAGAGATCCTGTATAGAAAAACATGATGCATCAAGATCTATTGATAAACGAACTGCAGCACTTTGAATCGTAATCGAATTGTGAGGTGCCCAGAGATTCCCACCCCTAGCGCATAATACTCACACCTACAGTAATGAATACAATAGAAATAAAGAAAAAATTTAGACCAGTTTCATACCTGCAGTTTGGTTGAATGTCAAGTGTTTTCATAAGGGTGCTAAACATTCTTGAGTTTTACACTAGTTCAAAGAACATCCACGTGACAGGTGCTATTATAACAGCAGCATAACTCTGAATTGGTAGGTGCGTGGCAAGTAGCAGAAAGTGACAGTGAACCACCACCAAAACATTAATCTAAAGCTCACATTAAACTGGGAAAACACTGAAATTTTAAGCTATTCTAAGGTGCATCGCATGGTCATGGACACAAGAGCAATACTGCTGAGACATTTTGTTTTGGGGTTTTATATTCAGACAAACATTTTGCCTCACCTCTGCTGCTACAACTCCATCCTAGAGGAAACACTGCCAACTATTAATTAAAACTGATTGAAAAACATTTTTCTCCATTTTTGAAAGAGAGCACACGGCGTGAATCTGTGGTGTTGAACAGTCCAATCACTGCGTTGTATTCTGTGACAGTGCTTTTTGATTGGCAGCAAGCATTTGTTGCCTCCCCCATTAAAGTACCAGTGAACCCCTCAGAAAGTACTACTCGTTCCACCCCTCAGACAATCAAACACAGGAATAATGAATTAAGTCTGTCCGATTTCAATATCCTGGGTAAAACTCTATAGTCAGAAATAGCAAATATTAAATTTAAATTACTTACATGGCCAAGAAGAACACTTTCCTGTGACAGGATCTGGACAAATCTATCGGTGACAAGAGAATGTAGGAGGGGGAATTAGGAACAGTGATGAAGAGTTAAAGGAGGCATATTTAAATACTGTATGATTATGTTCACTCAACAACAACAAAATAATAAATAAACTAACAGTCTATATGTCAGTAAATCTAGCAATTTTTATATAGGGCAGTAGTGAAATTACTATTCAGGCATTTTACTAGCAAAAGTGGCAATACCTTTAACAGGGCTGCCAACTTTTCAATTTAGTTTGGAGTGACATCCGGTATCGCAGATTGTTTCATTTTAGGCCTTCTGTGTCATATCCCACCGCAGGGGTCGGTGTCATTACTCTTTAATGTGCAGGCCACAGCCACATGTGTAGATGAAAAGCCAAGTCAATTATCATGGGATCATGATATCCTTAATGTCGACCAACCATGTATTGGGGAATGTTCCTTCCCCAGAATCTATGTGTCAAAACCAGAGATTTCTTTTAATTGTAGAGAATGTATGGAATATTATAGGTTAGTTCATAATGAGCAAGAGTTTAGGTTTTCTGTTAGCAATGGAGGAGCCACTTATTTAGAGGGGGGTGTGGGTGTCCTCCCCCAGCAAATTTTTAGAATTAAACACTTATTTTCTTGCATTCTGGTGAACATTTCTGCACCAATTCTTGCCTTTTCTGCACCAATTTATGGAGGAAATGTTTTTATCTAGGCTATGTAAAAGGAAACACAAAACTCAGGCAACAGGTGACTGGTTAAAATATAAAATATACCAGAATAGGTGTTTGGCTTTCAAGCATTTTGTATTTTTTTCTGTCTTGAGTCAGTCTTCTCTCTTTGTTGTGTCTTTGTTTGGGGAAGTTACTCTTCAAATGTGGCACCTTTTCACCTCAAGGATCAACTAATTCATTTTAATTCAATTATAAATTCCTGGACTGAATGTTTAAAACTTTTTGCATCTATCCCACATATCTGTGTAATCTGACATCTCCAGAAATATTTTTATGAGAATAACATCATTTAATCAGAATTTACAATATTTTTCGAAGCCTCCCCGCCCTATAATCTGCTGATATGATAGAACCCCCAGACACAGAACCCGTTTGGGACTGTATGAGACCTGTGCAAAAAGAAACTAACTGAAAACACTTCACCACAAATCCTCCACGTTAACTTCAGCAGCTCTGTGCAGCTCACGCTTCCAACAGAACAAGGCTGTGCTTCAGATTATACATTTTTATATTGCCAGCTACATTACGCGATCACAGACCGTCTGCCGCTCACTGTGCGAGGCGGGTTCAGCTGATTCCCGTCACAGCGTCTGCCGGTGTCGCATCAGCTGGATAGAGTATAATCGTGCCGGTCAACACTATCAGTTATAGGCATAAGTTTTTCCAATGCGTGAGAAAATTGATGTATGGCGTGAGGGCGTGTGAAAAGTGTCAATTGCGTGAGTCTCACGCTCAATGCGTGAGAGTTGGCAGCTCTGACCTTTAAGTACAATTATTCCAATACAATTTATAGTCATGCATTCAAAATTTAACTCGTTAAAGTACAGACGTATTAGCAGCAAAATACACTTGAAAAAAAAACTGTTCTATTATTTTTTAGCATATCTGTGAACAAATATTTGGAAAAGCTAGAGCAGATAACATATACAACCTCCTCAAAAGAGAACTACATTTGCTAAAGAGGTCTAGTGGGGAGAAACTACAACAATTAGATTTGGGAAATGTAATTTAGTTCACAATGATTTTAGATTCATGGCACAGCACCCAAGCAGTTTTGGGAATCACCAACTAAGCCTCTCCCTGTTAATATGACCTCATAATCATTATAGATACAATTGTTCATGTTTGCTTTGTGTGTCTTAATTTAGCCTACAGCTTTTACATTTATCTATAGAAAAGGCACCATGAGAACCACCTCCCTTTTAACTTTAACTTGTTAATTAAAATCCAAAAGAAAAGTCTCCTCATGAGTTTAAAAACACTAGTTTGCATCACAAATGTGCTTTACCAACCTCAACTCCTCCTCTGTCACCACCATCCTCTCTTTTCCTAGCAAACACTCTTTTAGACTTATCTGAAAACGTCAATGTAACTTTTAGGCTCTACCAGTACAGGACATAGCTGTAGGTGGTGATGGAGCTACAGACACGTACGTTTACTGCCAGAGTATTTGCCTCCGCTCGCATTCAATCATTTTCTGCCACTCCGAGAATCGAACAGTCGCTATGCACCTCCTGAAAAAACGAGTTATAACAGCACCTGCAACGTAATGTCAATTGAAGAATGAGAGAGGAAGCTAGCCAAACGTTGAATGTTACCGTGCTCGCACAGTCTGCCAGTGAACGTTTTTAGTAAGACATTGTTATTAATTATCGTGTGAAATTTTAGTCGCGGTGGTTATAATTCCGCAGCGGATATGACGTTAGAAGTTGAAGGTTAAACACTGCGTTACTTTCCTCCCCTTTCAGAAGCTGACTCTTTCTGTAGCGGGTGTCATTATGTTTAGTTATGCAGTAGTATGCTAGGCTAACAGTCTCTCGGCTATGACATCTTTCAGAGCACAAAAACACCATTAACACACCTATCACCTGCTCACCACGGAGCTATTAACCTGAAACACCACGGCTAACGTTACTTGTTTGTGGGCTACACACAGATAAAGTTAATGTTACCAGCGTCACGTTATCCCTGGCCTCCATGTTGCTTTCTGCTGCCTTTCCCCGCTGTGGTCGTGACGTCCGAACGTACGTGACACGTCTGAAAAAAAAACTTAAAGGCCAAATCCTTTTTTTCCCCTACTGAACGGCTAAATGGTTCAAGCTACTGACAATCGGAAAGATGTCAATTACTTATTTTTAGTTGGTTTGCGCGCGTATAAAGGGTAACGTTAATAATATAAAGTTAACTTCAGTAAACTATAGGACAGGATTGTTGTAGGACACAGCGTTATAACGACATGGCACTACAGGGGGAACCACAGTCGCACAATGTTTAATAACGTTAATGTTAACGTTACAGTTTCCAGTAACTTTCTGAAAGGAGCCTCATTAAATGCTGCAAAAGGCTGCTTTTGTCTAACGTTAAACATACATGTGCTGTAACGTTAACTGTTCTAAAAATGAGTGTTGGCTATGTCCTTGATTAAACATCGGGTTTGATATATTATTACCAAATATCTAATTTAACTAACGTTAATCCCATAGACTGTACTGAATAATCCTCGGAAAAGAAAAAACGCTGAATAAAAAGGCATCAGAGCAGCTGCTGAACTTCACTGTAAAAACTTACATTATTGGTTGAAGGACAAAAATAAAGAAATATAAAAAAGATCGACAAATGCTTTATGGTTAAACTTCAACTACTTATACTGCCTTTGATTTCGGGTAAGAGTTAAGACTGTCTGAACATCAGTGGTTCAGTTAATCATGCTGATTTGTACTAGCTAATGTTAGCTATTTTTAAATTAGCAAATTAGCTAACGTTAGCATTCCCAGTGTCGTAGCTTCTTTATACAAAAAACAATAATAATTTCATATGCATATGACGGTTTATTAAAATAACTAATCAAACTCGTATATGTACTCACCACAGTAGAGGTTTGTTTGTTTTCCTGGTTGTTGGCTGCTCACTTGCTCTTTCTCGGTGAACAAAGTAGGAAAAAGACCGCGAAGTGTGTGGTCGCTAGATGTCGCAATACGCATGTCCCTTAACGGTCCTGCCTTCTCCTAAACTCTTTTTTTGTCCCCAATCCTTATTGAGAAAACATTCAAATTCACAAACAGTGCACACAATTACTCAACATAATGGTATACAAAGAATCAGGAAAAAGTAATATGACTTTAAATAAATAAATAAACAATATTTTTAAAACTGACCAGAATTAGGATTTATATGTGAACATGAACATAACATTATAAAAAAGATTTTAACAAACATATCATATTAGTTATTATTATTAGAGTACACATTGCAGTTTGGCAGTTTTATTACTTTTTTAAAAAGTTTATATGTTTTGTCTGTGTTTGCCCATATCTTACCCAGATGGGTTGGCCAGGTGGGCCCCATGTGTATTTCCCCATTCTGAAACCATTTACCGATTGACTACCTCGGACCCATGTAATCAGCCTATATGAGATTTACTATATTTGCTCATGTCTACACATTTCTAAAAACCAAATGGGCCCCAATTGTGTTGCCCATTCTGAGCCCGTGTAGTCTTTTCCCATTAGTGACCCAGCTAAGACCCACATAGGAAGCCCACCCAGATTTGCCCATGTGGGACCCACTTAGTTCACGCACATGGGTCCCAGTTGATATGCCCACTTTTAGCCCATGCCCAAGTGCTAGCCATGTAGCCCAAGCATAACCCATGTGGGGCCCACATACACATGTTGGCTTTTGTCTGTGTTTGCCCATATCTTACCCAGATGGGCTGGCCAGGTGGGCCCCATGTGTATTTCCCCATTGTGAAACCATTTACCGATTAACTATGTGTGGACTACCTCGGACCCATATAATCAGCCTATATGAGATTTACTATATTTGCCCATGTCTACACATTTTTAAAAACCAAATGGGCCCCAATTGTGTTGCCCATTCTGAGCCTGTGTAGTCTTTTCCCATTAGTGACCCAGCTAAAACCCACATAGGAAGCCCACCCAGATTTGCCATGTGGGACCCACTTAGTTTACGCACATGGGTCCCAGTTGATATGCCCACTTTTAGCCCATGCCCAAGTGCTAGCCATGTAGCCCAAGCATAACCCATGTGGGGCCCACATACACATGTTGGCTGGGTTGTATTCACGAAATGAAAAGAACGTACGGTGGCTTCGGAGGTTTCTACAAAATTAAAGCTTTTAACCACGAGCGAATGGATTCCTCATTCTTGGGCGGGGGAAGTTCGTAGGGAGCCTCGCATCCACACTCCGCTCTCGTACGCGGTCAATGATTAAAAAAATCCTGCTCCAAGTATATCTTTCTTTTGTACCAGTTATTATGACAACCTCTAACTGCACAAACAATCCCGGTCTTCCTCGAAGCCATAACGATAAGTTAGTTGTTACGAAGACTTGTCGTATTAGCCGCTATGGTAAAAAGTAGTTAGCTGAGTACGAGTATTATATGAGTAATACGAGTCAATATCTGTGCTCGGATTGAATAAAAATCCTCATTGTGTAGCTGACTGTGCACACACACACTGTCCCTCTCTCTCTCTGCCAGTCATTGGGGAATTTTTTTAAACTGTCAGCTGCTCTAACCATTTTTTTTACTTCAGCACTGAGTGTCTGACACTTTCTTGCTGAATTTAAAAAAATAAAGGTAGTTTTGGTATAAATAAATTATTTAAAATATTACAATTAAGCTACACACACACCCCAACAGCCCCCCCCCCCCTGTGAGACTGGACAGAACAGACCCAAACGCAACACTCAAAGGGATAAAGGCTTTATTAAGGTTACACGGAGGGAACTGGGGAAGAGGACAATGAGGAGAGGTGGACACCAGGGAGCGTGGACACGGAGAACCGAGGAGCAGGCGAGGCGCAGGTGGAGAGGCGAGGAGTGGGGGGAGCCCAAGAGGTGAGGACCGAAGGATGAGCCCAGCCGACAGAACGGTGGACAAGGGTGAGTGAACCTGGAGGGAAGAGCAAAGAGACAGGGTTAGATCAGGGAATACTTGGAGACTGGAAAAAAGGAGATCAAAAACTAGAGCTCGAGAGGTTGGCACCGGGTTGGGAGCAACGACGATCAAGCAAAGATGGTGTGTGGAGCCGGGGTAGATATACAGGCTGGGATGAGGTGATTACTGGCAGGTGTGGCAGGCAGGGGAGGTTGCTGACGAGGTGCAGGTGCGGGTAGTTGGCTGGGCTCAGGAGCGGAGGGAGAGAGAGGAAGGAGGAGAACACAGGGGCAAGCAGAGCAAAACAATGGAGAAATAAAAGTGAAAAGGAAAACCAGGACACTCACCGGACCCGGAGGGGCCCGAACGTGGATGGCGACAATTGTTGACGTCACTTTCAGGCGACGAATAGTTTGGACGGACCGAAGGCAGATTGCAATCGAACTGTATCGTGAGTGTAACAATGGGCTATAGCTCAGATGGTGACGACAATGAGTTGTATTCCGATATGGATTTCAGTCAAACTAAAATGGCAAGGAAAAAATCTTGGTCTGAAGCAAGTAGTGGAAGAGAAAGTCCTACAAGACAAGTTAACAAAAGGATTAAGGCTAAACCTAATGGGAGTAACAATAGTAGGCCTGATGATGAGAAGCAGGAAGAATGGAAAGTTATTATTACACTTAGTAATGATAAAGGTCACTTTCATCCAGTTCAGGTGACCAAAGCAATTGAGAAGGAAATGGGAAAGATTAAATATGCTAAACTATTGAACAATAGAAGAATGCTAATTTCAGCAGTAAATAAGAATCAGCAGGAAATGATTTTGAAAATGAGTAACCTTGGTGGTGGAAAGATTAAAGCGCATGTACCAGGAATGGCAGCAAAGTTAAGAGGAATGATTTCAAATGTTCCTCTGGAAATGTCCGTGGAGGATGTGAAGAGTGAGATAAGAGGTGGGAAAGTACTAGAGGTCAAAAGACTCCAAACTAATAAAGATGGTGTTAAATCTGACAGCTTATCTGTATTGCTTGTTTTTTGAAAAATCTTTGCTCGGTGAAGTCCAAATGGGATGGATAAATTACAAAGTCAGGGAGTATGTTCCCCAACCGTTAAGATGCTTTAAGTGTCAGAGAATAGGACATGTAGCACAACAATGTAAATGGAGACAAAGATGTGCGAAATGTGGAGGAGAACACGAATATGGCAAATGTAATAAGGATACCAAGCTAAAATGCTGCAATTGTGGAGGTGAGCATAGCGCTGCATATGCCGGATGTGTGGTTCAGAAACAAGCTAAAGAAGTACAAAGGTACAAGGTTGTGAACAAGGTGTCATATGCAGTAGGGCTGGACTAGAATATTCGAATATTCGAATATTCGTTCGGTGGGTTGGTATTCGATTTGAAAATGTGACATTCGACATTCGGGGTTTTTTTTTTTCTTGTTTTTTTTTGCACACCCTATGTTTTACACTATAAAATCTGGTGAAATAATACTTAACATATAACTTCGTTATATAGTTACTTAATAAATATATATTACTTCTTGGACTACTGAAAGTGTTCCTGCAACGGGGGTATTCAAAAGAGCGCAGAACAGCGGAGTTTGTATCGACAGACAGAAGTGCATGCCTGAGCTTGTATTTTGGGTTAAGCTGCATTGTGGAAAATAGAATAATAGAAACAAAATGGATTGTCCCTTTTACGCGTTTTTTTACCCTTATTATCAATCTAAATCAATCTATTGTGAAATATAGGAGACTTTGAGATTTTACTGCGACGTCACGTCACCTGCCCTAAACCGTTTGGATTAACGGTTTCTGGAAATAATCAAAATGCAAACTGAGAAATAGTGCATGTGTTGTTGTGGTGGATAATTCAAATCGCTGTGAAAAGCTGGAAGAGTGCATTAATATTACCATTTAATAAACCTGGGAAAGATCCTAATAATGTTGGTAATTATAGACCTATCGCCCTAATATCACATCTATGCAAGTGGATGGAGAAGATACTAGTACGAAGACTTAATTATACCCTTGAACATAGAGGATTATTAGCATCATATCAAAGTGGGTTCAGAAAAGATCGTTCTACAATGGATGCTGTTGTGAAAGTAAGCAACGAGATAGAGAAAACGTTTAAAATGAAAGAAATAATGAGTATTGTGTTTTTTGATATTGAAAAAGCTTATGATTCTATGTGGAGAGAAGGGCTGCTAATTAAATTGAATAAAATGGGAATTAGAGGTAGGTTTTAGAGGTAGGTTTCTGTCAGAAAGAAGATTTAGAGTTAAAGTATCAAGTATCTCTGGCTTCCAGAACTGAGACTAACGTTAGCTCAAATTACTTATTGTTACCTTGTTCGCTCATGGTTAAAAGACAATTCATTCAAATTCAACGAAAACATAATAAAACTCACCAAAACCTTGCTGTTCCAAAGATCACCAATTTCAATTTTGCTGCAACAAAGCTCTAATTTGTCGAATTATTATAGTATTCTGTCTGTAAATTACATGATGCACGTCTCTGTTTCTCTCTTAACGTTACTGGTAAAGTTACTCTGAGCTACGCAACCGTTTGTGGGCGCTTAACGAGCGGTCAAGATCAAAGCAGCCCCCGCATTAGTCTCGCTTTCATCTTGTAAAATCTTTTTTCTTTGCTCTCTTCGAAAATGGGAGTCCCACAGTAATTCAATGCGGTTACTGGAAGGCTAACAAAGCATACTTACAGAGTTGAGCTCAGCGATGGTAAAATAGACCCAGGGCGAGTTGAGGTGGAAGAGTGCAGGTGGTTGGAATGTGGGAAAAAGCGCGGACTTTCCTTTCTTCTTCCCGAAATGCATTTGCACCCGCGTGTGGATATCGCGAGATAAAAAATGAGAAAATGAGAACTGTTACATTCACCTGATTGACTTACTTAATCCCAACATGAGTTTAATATGTTCGCATACGCTTTCTGCATATAATATGCAGTCTACACAATGCTATCACGTTTACTTAAGAACATAAAACCCTTTAGTAAAATATACTAAATATAATTTGATAACTCTAACAGGTGACCAGTCTCCCTTTTTTCAGTGTAGGTGGCGGTATGCACCTTTAAAAGTCATGGTTGCAATCTGCCAAAAAACGGAAAAGAAGAAGAAGAAGGACACTCACCGTCAGCTGGGCTGTCCCCACAACACACTCACACACAAACACACACATACCTGTCCTGCACCACAAAGCGAGTTCAACAAACCCAGGATATGTTTTCGTTATCTGGCTTCACTAACCCTAACAACTGCGATCGGGATAGGGATTTTTCCGTTTCTGTTTCATTGCTTTAAGAAGTTAATAACCACCACTGGACTGAGTTGGGGGGTACTGCCAAACTGCTGCTGAGGAGGGCTGGTCGCCTAGGTTAAGATAAACACCTTTTCCTTACTCAGCAGGAAGAAATGGATTTTAATGGACTTGCTCCCTTTTACCACTCTGTCCTAAAGTCCTGGCTGGCGTTTCATGCCCAAAGAGATACCTGTTCACCTCCAGGAATGTGGATTCTTGAGGAGTCCCTTTTGGCAGTGCTAGGGAAACAACAGAGCATTTGTTCCTAGAATGTCCAAGGCTGAGAGGAGTGTTTAGAGTACTGCAAGGGCTTTTTAAACTGCTTTTTATTTTTACTTTTTTTTAAGGCCAAGTTTAGTGTTGAAGTTAGGGATGTCCCGATCAGGTTTTTTTGCCCTTGAGTCCGAGTCATTTGATTATGAGTATCTACCGATACCGAGTCCCGATCCGATACTTCTATAATACTTAAAGGCCCCCTCCAGTGTATTTTGACATTTCTATGATATTTCATATTTTTCTGAGTCACTTCCTCACAATGTTGATTACCCACATAGTTCGCCAAATATTTTTTGACAAATGGCTTAATTTTGTGATCAAAGTTGCAAAAGTTGCTTAGTTGTAAAAACGGGGTGGTGACGTATGACTTTAGTAAATTCCATAAGTCATACGTCATTCTCCAAGCTTGCGCAGGCGCACTGTCATGCCTCCGCAAAAACTGTCAGGCCTCATTCAGAGCATCAAACCGATAAACATCGTTGTGAACTAACCAATTTATCATGTCCTTCACAAAAACGCGTCGCACTTTCACCTGCCACCGTCTTGTATACAGTCTGTAACATGCATTTTACCGGCGGCCGTTTTACCAATGCATCGGCGGAGACACCCCACCTCCGCGGTAAAGTAAGTGCACCATAAAATGTAGCGGGAGTTACCGTGTTGCGGCGTGACAGGACCGTCGACTGTGTGATGGATAACAGCTGATACTGCGCACATTAGTTTCTATCATGACTAAATAACAGCTGCTCCTGCCAGACGGTAAAGTGGACTAAACTTTACAGTGCAGTGATGTTAACACAGCATGTCGTTAGTGAACACTCCAGCCGGTCAGTTTTTGGTTGTCATGGTAATGTTACGTCCGACTATTAACCACACCCCCATTCTCTGTTTGAGAAAGAACGGTCGCCAAAAACGGCCGTTAAAACTGGCTGGAGGGGGACTTTAAGGAACATCCTGGATCTGTTTTTTATTTTTTATTTAATTCACCTTATTTTAACATTCAACAACTCTGTTAACAAGCAGAGCTCTTCTGTGAGGTAGCTTGAACAATCAAGTAATAAATAACATAAATTCTTCATTTTGGACTTTAGTGCAACAGTAAATAAAAATATGAGAATATATATACATTTATATCCGAGTCCTGATCGGGAGGTAAAATCCGATTCTGATCGAGTCTGAAACAATGTGATTGGGCCCGATTTCTGATCTCGTGATGGGATCTGGACATCCCTAGTTTAAGTGTCTTTCTTTGCAAAAGGAAATTCAAATTTGTTGAATCTTGAAGATGTTGGTTTTTTCTAAATCTTGTAAATGTTTTTGGTCTAAAAGGCCGATGAAATAAAGTGTTTCTGAAACTCAAAAAAAACCCCTCTCTCTCTCTGCCCATCTCCATCACTCCCTCTCTCTCTCTCTGTCTTTGCCCACCTTAACAACTCTAGTTTCATAATTCATTTCATAAGTTCATGACAAGAGTAACTAAAACAGTGTGTTTGTGTGTGTAAATATAAAATAAAATGATATTAAAATATATATTTTCAAAAATAATTCCATAATTTTCCACAGGTCACTCTCCCTTTAGAGACAGTACATGCCCAGAAAGCCGGCCAAGTACGGCATCAAGTCCTGGGTCGCCTGTGACGCCAAATCCAGCTACGCTTGGAAGATGCAAGTCTACACAGGGAAACCCCTCCCTGCGGCGGCGAGAAGAGGAGGCAGAGGAAGAGGACCCACCTCCGAAAGGAACCAGGGAAAGCGGGTCGTGTTCGACCTGACCGAGGGTATCGAGGGTCCCCGCTGCGTGACCCGCGACAACTTTTTCACCTTCTACGAGCTCGGCCAGCGACTCCTCAAGCGAAACCTCACCATGCTCGGAACAGTCCGCAAGAACAAGCCCTTGGTCTGAGTGCTGCCAGTGTCAATCAGGGTGTAAGTGTGGCTCCGTTTAATTCTTCAAAATGTCCATTTAAACGGTGAAGCCAACCAATCACATATTCGACAGATTCTTCAATAAAAAACTCTGCAGCTCTTCATTTCCAAATGTTTACTGAAACCTTTTTCATGACCGACAGAAAAGGAAGATCAACAAAAAACAGTGACAAGCAAATTCAAGCACGGTCAAAAACAAGTGCGCTCTCAGCTCCACAGCTTTACTCAAACCCCACAGCCAAATGAGCACAGGCAGCATGGTACATCATCTGACAAATCAGAAACCAGGGCTGACTGCAAACAGTTTTAGTTCCAATTAAGCAAAGAGCAGCAAGGGAAACACAGAGCTGCTCATTCTTGGTAAATAAGCCCAAAAAATAAACTGTGTACAAATGACTCTAACATAACTTACTCCTAATTGACTATGCTAATAAGCATATTAATAATCGGTGTAGCCATTATGTTCTTTATAACAACTTACATCTTACAGATTTCTTACAGACAAATATACACATTAATGCATATGTATTTATTTTAAATAATTTAATAATTAAATAATTTTATTTATATTCATGTTTATTCAAAACACATTGTCTTTGTATTATTCAGTCTTATTTCAGACCTGGCGTTTACCTGGCGTTGGCTCCTCCCTCTTAGAAATGGCTCTCTCCAGCGTGCTTCTCTTCATCTTGACACAGATGTTCCGGACTGCTCCTTTTGAGTCAGGGATGATCTGCACAATTTTTCCTAGTATGCAATAACTGGATCTCAGAGGTCAAGCCTCAATCTCTCGGTCGGCCTTATTTAGCTCTTCTGTTGTTGCAACCTTGCGTATGGGAGACGAACACGCTGATGAGGAGGCAAAAGCCTACGGGCACTAGCATCCATCACCAGTGTGTCTCTTAAGGTGTTGAGGAGTGAGGTTAACTCACTGCACAGCTTCACAGGCCTGCGTTACTCTCACTCCCCTAAACCTCACTCCCGTCCGGGTCAGGGCATAAATGTAACAGGCCCGAAGTTGTATTGCACAGTCCTGACTTCGAACTGGTGACCTTAGGTATGGGAGGTGGACACGCTGATGAAGAGGCAAAGCCCTACGGGCACTAGCATCCGTCACCAGTGTGTCTCTTAAGGTGTTGAGGAGTGAGGTTAACTCACTGCACAGCTTCACTGGCCTGCGTTACTCTCACTCCCCTAAACCTCACTCCCGTCCGGGTCAGGGCATAAATGTAACAGGTCCCGAGTTGTATTGCACAGTCCTGACTCGAACTGGTGACCTTAGGTATGGGAGGTGGACACGCTGATGAAGAGGCAAAAGCCTACAGGCACTAGCATCCGTCACCAGTGTGTCTCTTAAGGTGTTGAGGAGTGAGGTTAACTCACTGCACAGCTTCACTGGCCTGCGTTACTCTCACTCCCCTAAACCTCACTCCCGTCCGGGTCAGGGCATAAATGTAACAGGCCCCGAGTTGTATTGCACAGTCCTGACTCGAACTGGTGACCTTAGGTATGGGAGGTGGACACGCTGATGAAGAGGCAAAAGCCTACGGGCACTAGCATCCGTCACCAGTGTGTCTCTTAAGGTGTTGAGGAGAGAGGTTAACTCACTGCACAGCTTCACTGGCCTGCGTTACTCTCACTCCCTAAACCTCACTCCCGTCCGGTCAGGGCATAAATGTAACAGGCCCCGAGTTGTATTGCACAGTCCTGACTCGAACTGGTGACCTTAGGTATGGGAGGTGGACACGCTGATGAAGAGGCAAAAGCCTACGGGCACTAGCATCCGTCACCAGTGTGTCTCTTAAGGTGTTGAGGAGAGAGGTTAACTCACTGCACAGCTTCACTGGCCTGCGTTACTCTCACTCCCCTAAACCTCACTCCCGTCCGGGTCAGGGCATAAATGTAACAGGCCCCGAGTTGTATTGCACAGTCCTGACTCGAACTGGTGACCTTAGGTATGGGAGGTGGACACGCTGATGAAGAGGCAAAAGCCTACGGGCACTAGCATCCGTCACCAGTGTGTCTCTTAAGATGTTGAGGAGAGAGGTTAACTCACTGCACAGCTTCACTGGCCTGCGTTACTCTCACTCCCCTAAACCTCACTCCCGTCCGGGTCAGGGCATAAATGTAACAGGCCCCGAGTTGTATTGCACGGTTCTGATTCAAACCGGCGACGCTGGGTACAGGAGGCGGACACACTGACGAACAGGCAAAAACTCACGGGCACTAGCGTTGGTGTATATGTAAAATAAACCAGGTGTCCTGAACATTATATGTAGCAAATAAATAATGTAAAGTAAATATTTGAAACAATCTTTGGGAGATCTGCATAATCCAAAGAAAATAGTGTGAATGTGAGAGATTACCACTTTAAGATGGATGTGGCCATCACAAGGTAGTTTACAATATTAGTGTTGAGTTTTATGAGTCAACTGGTGGGAGACCATCATCCACAAACGGTTTCACATGTATGATACCGAGTTCATCTGTACAGAATTTCTCAGGTGATGTGATATCTTCGTCTGGGATGCCTGGTGGCTGCCAGTTGTCTGGAAGAAGGGCTGGAGCTTCCTCTGCACACTCTGTCACAGCTGGGGGAATTTTAAGGACTTTCTTAGTAATCCACGATTTTATCCTCTCCTGAGCCGGCTTTGTTGCCTTTTCCAGCAGCTTGTTTTTTTCCTTTATCTGTTTTTTAAGTTCGTGCACCTCCACGATCTTTTTATTTAATAAGTTGATGTAGGTTGACCTGGTTTGGTCTAAACGGTCAATATTATTCACAAGCCGCTGCTGCACATTTGTCACTGTCCTGGAGTCAGCCTGCCGACTCCTCAAAGAGCAGTCCAACTTTTTCTGTAGACTGGCAATTTCATGCTGATATTCGGACTCAGTTTCTTTATCCATTCTCACCTGCTTATCATCATCTACGTAGTGTTTTTTGAGATTGATGATTCTTTCTTTTAATTTCTGGGGCTCAGTTATCACAGGCATGACCGACAGTAGATCAGCCTTAAAGAGCTGCTGATATGTTTCCAGGTTGCTGACCTCAGCCCTGAGCTTCCTGAGGTTTGGCTCACTGACCTTCACTTTATATTTTAAATGTTCGACAGTTTCCTTCAGGTTGCCAATCTGACGGTCGGCCTTATTTAGCTCTTTTGCTGTTGTTTCGAGCTCTGCCTGTTGTGTTTTTTTATTGTCCTCTAGAGTCTGGTTTTTGTTCTTAATTTCATTGAACTTCACAAGTAAAATAGCATTGTTGTCTTTTTCTCTGGACCAATATTCCTGTATTTCACATTTTTCCTTTTTTAAGGCAGCTATCTCCTTGTTCTTGTTTGTAATGACTTTGTTTTTTTCTTTTATTGTGTTCTCTAATTCTAACACCTTTGTGGTTTGATCTTCTTTATATTTCAGCCCAGTAATCCGCTTTTTTAATGCCTCTATCTTTTTTTCGAGGCTTTCGCATTGGTTAACATTTTGTTTTATTATTTCCTTATTTTTGAATTTTTCTGCTTCATAATGTTCGTCTTTTTCGGATAAAATGGTTTGTAACTTCATCACTTCTGTTTTGTGTGTCTTCTCCAGCTCATGGAACTGGGAATTTATTTTTTTCAGCTCACACTGATAAAACTGTTCTACTTCTTTAAAACGAGTGTCTGCTTCTTCTCGCTCCTGCTGCAGCCTGCGCTCAAAGTCAGCTTGCATGATTGCTTTATTTTGTTCATGCTCTTGTTTAAGTTCTTCCAATGTTTTCTCATAGTGTTCCTTGTTATCATCTAGCTGCAACTGGAGTCTTGCCTCACTTGCTTTCTTTTTGTTTTCCGTGATCTGAAGAGATTTTTCCATGGCAGCCATTTCCAGGACAAGTTTCTCAGTGTTGTCAGCACTGGTTTTTAATTGCTTTCTCTCCCTCTCTTTTCCAGCTGCCACCTCTAATTTGAGAGCTTGAATTGTGTCTTCCAACATCTGGACTTTTTTGCTGTATTTAATACAGTCACTTGACCAGAATTTGATTTCTTCCATGTACATTTCATTTAGAACGGAGAGCTTCCACTCCAGGTATCTTTCTGAGGATTGTTCCATAGTTGCGCTTGACAAATTCTGTCTTGAATTCTCTTCAGATATGTTAGACATTTCTGGAAACAGTAAAGCTAGTTCTGTACTAATTGTTCTTGTATTTGGGTCTTGACCAGCTGTATATAAACTTCGCCTCTACGTTCGACAGAGAAGTGTAGAATGGACTATCTGCTCTGTGAACAGTTCTATAAGCCAGGAATTTGATGATGTCACAAAGGTTCTGATTGTACGTGTCACAAAGATCAAAGGTGTTTAAAGGTTCCAAGAGACAAAACAAATGTAAACAAGTGCGTGTGTTTACTGTGTGTGTGCTTACTTTCAAATACAGACACCATTCAACTATCAAAATGTTCAGCTCTTTAAGGACGTTTATGCTTGTACTCAACTTTTTTTCTGCCTTTTTCACTATTGAAAGTATCCTGGTGTTTTCTGATTTTTTTTTTTACAATGTTAACAGGTGTAAGTACTCTGCGGTCCTGTCTGTCCGTCACCCGTTTGTTACCCTGAGAGAGACGAGCAGTAACATGGTGCGAGGGGGTTGAGGAAGACAGGACTGCTGAGTACAGTGGAAATGCAGATCCTGTTGAGGACCAAGGTTCAGAGGCAGCATTAGGGCCGTCAGAGACTGACATAGGAATTTGGTTTACAAGTGAAGACAATACACAGCGTATAGGTGGAAACTAAGTTAATTGTTTTGTGTTTCAGTAGAGATATTTCTTTTCAAAGCCTGCACTGCAATAATGAATTTACTGTTCATGTTAAATGTGAGAATACCCAAACCTAATCTCTGTTCTCAGCAGTACCAAACCTGTTACCATCCCTCAGTTGTGTCATGGTTTTCACTTGGTTTCCGTGGCGGTTTTGGGGGGGGGGGGGCAGTGCCCCTGTAACACAGCCCTTGGACCCCCCCTCTGAACGCAAAGTCTACGGAGCTGCCGCGGGCCTCCCCGAAGCCCCGAAGCAACCTCCATGTGGCCCAGCATATGATCTAACATAGTCTATGACAACAAAAGTACACTACATATAGTGTATGAAAGTATTTAAAAAGTGAGCTCCTGTAGGCTATACCATTCCTTCTCATCTCTGTTGAGTTTCACATGCGCTGTACCGATCACCGCCAATCAAGGCTCAACACTTACTGTCGGACCTGCAGCCTCTCTGCTCCTCTGTGTGTCTGCAGAGCGTCTCCACTCCACAGGAGGGACTAAGTTGTTCATAATTTCTAAACTTCACACAGTATGTTGATTTCAGGAATATGTAATATTTATTTTACTGACATGTTAAATTTGTTTCCAGTGAGATGTTAGTGACTTTGTTGCTGTAAATCCTGTTGCTGCGCTAGAAACAACAAAATATTTAAGTAATATGTTTAATTATTTAGTAATAAATAGGACTGATAAGAGCATCAATAAAGAACTGAACCAATAATTATTACCAATACAAGTGTGTCAATAAAATCTTAATGATCCCAACTCCTGAGAAAATGTCCGTCCCATCTCTGTGTCCTGGTTTTAAAATCCGTCCCAATTAAATTTATAATTGAATAGCCCTGATCTACAGTAATCATAGTAATGTGTCTTCTTGTGACAAAATTAAACTGAATGCAGCATTGTAGACAATATTTTGTCCTTTAAGGAGAGTCCCTCTCCAAATCCAGAAATCACAATGTATGATTTTTAAACTATTTATTTGTATGATACAGCTGCAAATAAGTATTTGAACACCTGAGAAAATCAATGTTAATACTTGGTACAGTAGCCTTTGTTTGCAGTTACAGAGGTCAAACGTTTCCTGTAGCTTTTCACCAGGTTTGCACACACTGCAGGAGGGATTTTGGCCCACTCCTCTAGCCCACTCCGGCTGTCAATCGCGTCCCGCTTTACTGTTATGTGCTTTATGTAAATAAATTAGGTCACAGAAGCCCGCCCATGGATGATCACTAACGCTAGAGGTCATTCTGACGGTAAGGGATCAATGTATAGTGTAGCTTGTGTAGACAAAAGTATATAACGCCAATGTTAATGGCTAACGAACAGGAATTCGTTATCCAGAGAGCAACGTTACGGTATCAACTACGTAACAGGTTGTCAAGGAAACGGGTGATTTGTTTACATTTTCTACACTACGATTTAGTACTCCTACAAATTTGCCCGTTTAAAAATATAAGACTTTTCAATCGATTTCTTTATCACATGTGCACACATCAACGTTGGAAACAATGCTTACACTACTTATAAGAATTTTTACATGCCACCTGTAAACAAATTTCTTAGTTCTTTGGCAGGGATCAATGAAAGTCGTAATTTCGGGGTCCGGCCCACGGCCTAATGGGGTGGACAGGTGTCTTTATGCAGCTAACGACCTCAAACAGGTGCATCTAATTTAGGATAATAAATGGAGTGGAGGTGGACATTTTGAAGGCAGACTAACAGGTCTTTGAGGGTCAGAATTCTAGCTGATAGACAGGTGTTCAAATACTTATTTGCAGCTGTATCATACAAATAAATAGTTAAAATCATGTAATGTGATTTCTGGAATTTATTTTATTTTTTTTTAGATTATGTCTCTCACAGTGGACATGCACTTATCGATGACAATTTCAGACCCTCCATGATTTCTAAGTGCAAAATAGCAGGGTGTTCAAATACTTATTTTCCCTCACTGTATATATATATATATATATATATATATATATATATATATATATATATATATATATATATATATATATATATATATATAATTAGGGCTGTCAAAAATAGCTGCTAATCGACGCTTATTAATTGTTTGTTGTTAATTACGCCAATTTTTTTAACGCATGCGCTGTTACACGTAAGTGGAACATCTAGGGCAAGACGACAACCATTGGGACTGACAGTCAGTGTTGCCAAGTCCGCTTATTGTAAGCGACTTTGTTTTTCTGTAAAGTCGCTTTTTTGGGCTTGTTTCTAAAGTGTAGTTGCTTATTTGGGCTTGACCCCAGCTCCATAATAAGTTGTCAACGTAGGAGTTTGTCTAGCCTGTTCTCTCTCTGTCCCTCCCCTTTCTCCATACACACAGACAGTTTTTCCCACCCAAATCTTGCTTCTAATTGGCTCTGACCCAGATGGCAACGAGTACTAGCCAATCAGAGGCAGAGCAGGGCAATCTGTTTTTTTTCTGGTTAGGAAAAACGTCGTCAGTAAGTGACGTAAACTTAAATGAATGCGCGCGAGTTGAGACTGATGTTGACTGAGGAGCCACTTTATTGCTGCACAGTGAGATCATCAATAATTTATCCTGTTTCTGGGTTATAGTTATTTAAAAATGGGATCTTCTGCAGTCCCTGCAATAATAAATGAAGAATTTGTGAATTCCGGATGATATTTATTTGTGTGTGCAAATTTTAATTATAAGAGGTTTACTATGTATATAATGTACTTGGTACATCACTCTATATTTGATATCCCATCAGTTTTCTAATGTTAAATAATGTTAAAAGGTGGTTAACTCCCTCTTGTGGTCATTGTCTTGAAGCTTAGGGGGGAGAAAAATAAATAAACTGTACAGTGTGTGCAGTTTTGTAAAACTGCGCACAGTTTACCAATCTGTCCACATGGATGTAAATTGACAATCTGTGCCCACAGTTTCAAATTCGTCCCCACGGATTGTAAAACCGTGCACACAGTTTATTTATTTTTCTCTTCCTGAAACTTAGGGATGCTCCATAGAAAAAGTCGCTTGTTTTGGGCTTGTTTTCGCAGGCCTGGTTGCTTATTTGTCTCGCGAGATCTGGCAACACTGCTGACAGTGCACACAACATGGTTGCCGCAATTCGACTTACACGCTTTAAACACATGAAATGTGTCGCTCACATGGTGCAGAGAAGTGTCACAGTGAGTCTTGCTGACAGCGGCTTTGTAAATGCTTTGGCCAAGGCTCGCAAAGTTGTCGGTCATTTTCAGTGTTTGGAATAACGGCGTTATTTTTTCAGTAACGGGGTAATCTAATTACTTTTCCTGTCGTTACAACGCCGTTAACGTTACTGGTCGTTAAATGCGGTGTGTTACTATGTAATAAACTGTGTAATCCAAACGCACCAGCTGGCTCACACACCTAGTCAGGAGGTGGGTTAATAACGAGGTAAGCAGTGCTTGAAGTGGACCGGTAGCCACTCAGAGCCAGTGTTTTTACACACATGCCAGAACACGCACCACACACACACACACACACACACACAAACAGAGATTTTATGAAGCAGCAGATTTTTTTAACAGTAACGCAAATAGTTACTTTCCCTGGTAACGAGTTACTTTTATTACAGAGTAATTCAGTTACTAACTCAGTTACTTTTTGGAACAAGTAGTGAGCAACTATAACTAATTACTTTTTTCAAGTAACGTTCCCAACACTGGTCATTTTAAGCACAGCCCAGCAAATGCTGCGGAGCTTCAAGCACATTACAAAGACAAATATTATGGTGTGTAGTATGTTTAAACCATTATTTGGCTGTGTTAATAAACAGACATAATATGAAAATTATGTATCTGTGTCCTGTTTATCTTTTGGTATGCATTTCAGAAAAAAATGGTTAGGATTCAGGTGTAATTGCAAATAGTGATTAATCCTGATTAATCCACTGAAAAATGAAACTGAATCCACTGAAAATTTGATTAAAAATTGTAATCATTTGACAGCCCTAAAATAAATAAATATATATATATATATATATATATACATACATACAATTTGCACTCACAAGTCTGATTATCCAGCCTGGGACAATAAATATTGTTTTTGATATTAGTTGCCAATACTTGCTTCATTAATTGTGTTACATGTGAAACGGTTCTATGTCTGCAGATGGTCTGCAGGGGCCAAATCAGTAGAGCAACATCGCAGGCTTATGCACAGCACAGTATAGGGCAGGTAGACTGTTTAAAAATTTTAGAATTTCTCCTAAATGATTCTCCAATATTATCACTTTTTTTCTGGACCTGTCAGAGAACACAGATAAGTGAGAGAGATTCTGAATGTGCATAAAATTTTGAACATCAGCAGAAACCTTCTGAAACATAGGAGCTAAAGTGCATTTCTAACTGAATTAAAATTATTTAATATCATAGAGGTGAGTAAAGGGGCCACAGTCATATTTAAAGAGGTTACTTCCCCAAACAAAGACAAAGACATGATAAAATATTTAATGTGTATTCAAATAATAATAGGCCACATTCATTTGTTAACTTCTGTGTGTGCAGCATGAAGGGACTACAAACTTTTGTTTCATTATACAGCAACCTTGTGTTGTATGACAAATAAACAACCTTGTAGCTAATCTAGCTTTACTGCATTATATTTTATTACATTTGGAATCATTACCTGCCACCTGAATTTTGGGTTTCCCTTTATATGAATAAATATTAGTAACACCCAGAAGTTCCCCTGTAACAGCCTCAAGAAAACTGACCTACAGTAAACATTAGTCAGCAGCACATCACAGGTCAGAGGATACAGCTACAAATATGGTTACAGCACAACGGACCCCCCTATAAACCTAGGGAGAGGAAGAGGGAGATCAGGAGGCGTGACAGAGAAAGGGGTGGGAGGGAGGTATGCCAGATACTAGAGCGAAGGGGAGGAGTTAGGACGTACCTGAAACTCTGCTAATTAGCCCTACTTTACTAGCAAGGACCACAATCAACAGGTATGATTACATGATTTATTGATAAACAAACAGAAGATGTATGAAGTTTGCAGTAGCTGAATAGACATTCGAAAGCTTTGTGGGGAAGCTACGATAGGGAAATCCGCTGTAGCGCCCGGGCACGACGGATCCCCAAAAAGCTTTCGAGGGTCTTAGAGGGTTCAGAGATGACTGGACTTTGAAGAAAAGGACAAAAGTAAGCTGGCCCAATTGACTGGACTTCAGATCGCTTTGGTAGAAAGAAGTGTGGTTTGACGCCGAAGGTCAAGCAAGAGGAGATGTAGTGAAATGAAATCGAAGAGGGCGAGCGTGGACGTAACATCTAAGGTTCGAGTCAAGTGAAGGATGCTGTAACAGGCGCAGATGGTGTGGGTGCAGACGGACGGAGAGTCTGCTGTAAGAGGGAGGCTGCTGGGGATCTTCAAATGTCTGTTGGCGTTGAGCACCTCAAAGAAGTTGGGTTATCTGACAATGTGTTTGAAAAGAAGCCAGTGCTTCCGTTAAGATGGACTTCAGTGGGGTATGTTTTGTAGCCACTGTGGGCATGTTGATGAAATGAGAAGTGGTGCCGAGATTGAATGATGGGGAGTTCATGTTGTGCTTGTTGTGACGGTGGCTGAGTTCTTCAAAGCAAGCCTGTAACCTGAGAGAGGGCTATGCTGTTGGTAGTAGAGATTCGGGGACCGTTCTCCTGCGATTAGTCTTCTTTGTAGAATCTTGGGGTGTCAGTTGTTTGTGAAAAGTTGAACCCGATCCTGTTGGCGAAGGTTGGGCCAAAGCGAGGAGGAATTGGGGAACGAATGTTGATTGTATGAGCTTTCAATCCAGATGAGTGTGAGACTGATGTGTCAAGAGTGAATCCTAGAAATCTAGGGTCCTGGGAAGACCTGGTGTTTCTATGCAGACCTTGGAGCCCGGAGGTTGGAGAAAACTGGAGAGCTTGGAGGGGCGGCAATGGGTTAGGATGAGACCGGGTATCACTTAGGGGGCATGTTAGGGTTGCGTAGTCGAGTGGGCCCTGATTACACCACTGAAGCAAGCTGTGGCTCGGAAGCGATGTGAATTTTTGGTAAACCTGCGCCTCTAACTTCTATCTCATGTATCTCAATTTAGAACTGTAGAAGGTAAAGAAATTATAGGGATCGTAAGTAAATGTATGAATAAAACGTCAAAAGATTGAGATGACATTGATATGTCACTAGTAAAAAAAGTAATTGATGGAATAATAGATCCATTAATATACACACATAATTTATCATTTAAAACAGGAGTATTTCCTGAAAAGATGAAGTTGGCAAAAGTCATCCCATTGTATAAAGCAGGTGATTCACGTTTTTAATAATTATAGACCGATATCCTTACTTTCTCAGTTCTCAAAAATACTAGAAAAATTATTTGTTAAAAGAATAGATAATTTCATTGATAAAAACAACTTATTAATGGACAGTCAGTATGGATTTAGATCTGGTAGATAAACGTCTATGGCACTAATTGAGTTAGTAGATAGATCAACAAATTGTATTGAAAATAAAAAATATGCAGTAGGGATTTTCATTGATTTAAAAAAAGCTTTTGATACTGTTGATCATGAAATTATGTTAAAAAAAATGGAAAGGTATGGCATCAGAGGTGTGGGCTATAATTGGATAAAAAATTATTAAATTGTGCTGGAAGCCCCACATCAAAAATTTGTGCATGAAGATGGCCAGGATTATTGGTATATTGAGTAAAACCAGATACATAATGAACAAAAATACATTACATACTATGTACTGCACACTTATTTTGCCATATATGTTATACTGTGTGGAAGTTTGGGGAAATACCTACAAAAGCAATTTACAAAAAATTTGCACACTACAAAAACGAGCAATCAGGATAATAAATCATACTGGGTATTACGAGCACACTAATCTTTTGTTTTTTAATTCACACTTGTTAAAATTTATGGATATTGTTACATTTAAAACTGCTCAATTTATGTTTAAAGTCAAAGAAAATAATTTACCAGGTAACATAAGTACAATGTTTAATGAAAGAGATGGGGGATATCATCTAAGAGGATATTGTATGTTCAAACAACCTCTTGTGCGAACTGCTATAAAAAACATGTGTATATCAGTTTGTGGGATAACCTTATGGAATGGCCTGGATAACGACATCAAACAGAGCAATAATATAATTCGGTTCAAAAATAGATTAAAGAAATCATTATTGGACAAATATAGATACGCATAGACTGAGACACAGGACTCTGCAATGTGAAAGTGTTGTGGTTAAGGTATTGTTGTGAGTTATGTAAGATCTGAGAAAAATTCATGCTGTAATTAATTGAGTATTAATTTGCTTTTTCTTGTTTTTGTTAAATAGGGGCAGGTTTAAATAAGCTAATTGCTTCTGCCTGCTCCTTCTCGAACAATTTTTTATTTGTTTTATTTTATTTTTTGGTATTATTATTATTATTATTATTATTTATACATATATATATCATTTTTATTTTTTTATTTTTTTTGAGGGTGGTGTTTTAGTTGTAGTTTAATTACTGTTTTGTTTGTTGTGTATCTATGTTGATTGTTTGAGACAAATAATAAAGAAAGAAAGAATGATGGCCATGTAAGGTGTATGCAACTTTTCAGGACAAAGCTCTCTCACCAAGGTGGTTGTTGTTGGACTAGAGCGACTCGCAGAGATTGATGGATGTGGGCTGTGAGGGGTTTTGCATCCTGGTGCCTAATGACCCGACTAAGCTAACCAGAAACTGCTTCCAACGACAAATTGGATGGTTCTATGTAATGAACTAACTGATGCCGTCAGATTAGTGATGACTGGGAGTGAGCGGCATACCGGTGCCGGAGCCCCTTAATTTTGAAACGATTGTTCACTTGAAACGACTTAGTTTAAATTGCCGTTTTCTTGGAGGGACATGCTTGAAACGGCTGTTCGATCGGAGTGACTATCCATTGAGACGACACTGGCTCTGAATGACATGGTTTAAATGAATGGAAACGACTGTTGGCTGGATGTTAGCTTGAAACGATTTTTCACTAGAAACACTGTTTGCTCAAAACTACTGTTAGCTGGAGACGAATGTTAGCTTCGAATGAATATAAGCTCAAAACTAGTTCTGCTCGAAAGCTAAGAAGCGACTTTTAGCTTGAAAGACTTAAGAAGAACAAATGTTTACTTAAAAACGACTATAGCTCAACTGAACTAACTAGAAGATGACTGCTTGGAATGACTTGCTTGGAAAATGGCTAAGCTAGGAAATGGCTGTTGGCTCAAGAACAGTGTTAGCTCGAAATAACTATGGCATGAAGTGGCTCTCTGCTCGAAGCAACTTAGCACGATAACTACTTGGCTAGATATGACTGTTTGCTTGAAACAATGTGGTTTAGATAATGACAGCTAGGTAGAGACTCTTTCCTTGAAGCGACTTGGCTTAAAAATGACCGTTTGTGTTACCGGCCTCAAGCCTAGGGGTGCCTGGGCCAGTAGCTAATTTGCTACACAGTTCTGGATGGCTGCGAAGCAGTAAGGAACAGACACAGTTATACGTATGTGACCAACTCAAGCGCTGTCTTTATTCTGCCGTAACAAAATGACAATCCATTTTAAGGATATTCTTCAAATTCCATATCATTATCCTTAATCAAGACATAACTTTGTGTCTTCAGTTACAAAAGTCATCTTTCAGTCAGGTCATGTACATCTCATTTAACATTCAACTGAACTTGACTCCTACATAGTATTTCCCTTCTGACTGCATTGCTCCAAAGTACTAGCATCAGCACTAACAATATTTAACATATTGTGGAATGCTATATACATAACAGAATTGCAACATCAAAAGACCTGACATGATATTAAAATATCAATTAAACATCAATAACTCATAATAACTCTGTGTTGTCATTTCTGCTTTAGGACTACGTGAACGTATTTACCTGAGCCAACATCAGTTGGTGACGACCATTACAAAAAAACCCCCAGCACAAACTACCACAAACTCAATGTATCTTCACATATTTTGGTGAACTCAAAATTAGATACTTTTCCCTTGCTACAATACGGTAAAAATACCAGTGTCCCTTTTACACTGTTACATCAACATCACATGTTAGCTAGGCAGTGACAACGATGAATACTAGCTTGAAAATACACTCGACACAAAACTGTTCAAACTCTGTATTTGAGCGCTTATATCGTTCACAACCCTAGCAGAACGCTTCTAACATCTTTGTGGTTTGTACACTTGATCTCAGTATCTTTACCCCAAATTTTACATACCTGCGAAGCAGTAAGGAACAGACACAGTTATACGTGTGTGACCAACTCAAGCGCCGTCTTTATTCTGCTGTAACATACTCAGCATGGGCTTGAATTCCCACTGGGGCTGGTATTACAGCGACACCTACTGTCGCAACCAAACATTTACACAGTAAAACCAAATGTATTTTGTGAAGGGGACAAATGCATGAAATAGCTAATGTTTTTTTTTATTTAGGGGGATGTCAGTTTTTTAAAATTTATTTCATTTCTAATAGAGGACATTTTCCCACACTCTACATTTGACTGAGACTGTCCCAGCTAGACAATGGCTGTTAGCTCAATGACTATTAGCTCAAGGTAAGCGCGAAGCGGCTGTTAGCTCGAAGTTAGCTTGAAATGACTGAGCTTGTGATGATTAAGAACTCGAAACAACTGTACTTAAGCGGTTAGCTTGTATGCTGCTACCATCACTTATAACAGAACTGGAGATTACTATTGAAAGATAAGTGAAGAACGCCATGAAGTTCCTGTCCTTTGAAACGGTTTCGGTTTGACTTTTTGGATGGTTCTGTGTAATGAACCATTTTGTGCGGTCAGGTTGGTGGTTGATAGGAGCAGACGGTGGGCATCCCGGTGCCTAATATATGAAGGTAAATATGGTGATATGATCTGTCATCACACGCGGCTGGTTGCATCAGGCACGTACACACATAGACATCAAAAGGGGCTTCAGCACCTGCCCTTTTTCTTCCTCAAGAGAAAGTGCCCTTTTTTCTGGGATGTTTTTTTTATTCCCATTTCCAACAGATTCCCTGTCAAACAAATATATATATGGGACAAAAATCTAAATAGACTATCATATTATCATATATACTATCATATATTTGTGGAGACTTCCACAAATGCCCCTCTCGCACTCGCTCGCTCCGCATCTCACTGCGCAACCAGACAGACAGCAGCCCCTCCAGCTTCTCTCCCAGCTGTGTTTTTCTAGGCTTGTGTGGAGGTTAGTGGTGATGAACAAAAGACTAAAATACCAGTGCCTCGAGTTTACTGCTAATTAAACAAAAGACAATAAAGGCCTATGTCTTGTCTATGTCTTAAGGCATGACTCATGAGCTGAAGTTTAAAGTTAGCTAAGGTAATGGCAATACAACCTCATGTACTGATGGAGACACAGAGTTCGGTAAAGTTGGAAATATATTCACAGATTCGAACTTCCGGGATCAGTAACTCGTAAGCAAAACGTGTTTAAAACATAAACAAGGCCTCTTTACTATCGTAGTTAAGTAGGCAACAAGCTACAAGTACATTTTCACCTAAATGAGTCGTCCTACGAGCGGCACAAATAACATTGGTCTATCTAAAAATGGGCATACTCTTCTCCTCCTTCTTCAGTCGGACGGCTTCTCTGACCACCGGTGTCCACCACGGTGTTCGAGGGTTACTGCCCCTTGAGGCACCAAAGACCTTGAGACCACAGCCTTCCACTGCAGCTTTAGCAATAGAGGCTTTGAACATTGCCCACTCATGTTCAATGTCCCCAACCTCCACAGGGATGGCAGAAAAGCTCTGCTGGAGGTTTGAGTTGAAGATCTCACGGACAGGGTGTCACGGTGGGTGCAGGGTGGAGTGCAGGGTAGCAGGTTGTGGACCCAAATGCAGGACATGCAGAGCAGGTACAGTTCAAAAGGGGTTTATTGAGCAAACAAAAGGTGAGCACACTTACAACTGAGTGGCTGATAAACAGAGTCCAAACAGAGTCCAAACAAAGTAATCCAAAATCCAAACGACTGACAGGGAAACTAACTAGACTGAAACTGAAACAGAACGGACGAGCAGACTGGAGCACACTCAAGACAATGACCCAACCAAGACAAGACAGAAACACCAGGTATATATACACAGGGACTAACGAGCAGGGCGGGAGCAACACAGGTGACAGACATGAGACTAACGAGGCGCAGACAGGGAGACAGCAGGGAAAGCAGAGAGGCTAGCAGGCAGGAATAGAGGGGAAAAGACGAAACACTTGACAGGCAGAAAAGGGGCAGAATAACCAACACACAGGTGACAAAATACCAGACAAGGATGTAACTAAAGACAAAACAGAAACCCACGTAAACTGACAAACACTGACCAACTATAAAACAGATCATAACAGACGAGAACACAGAACGGGAATACAGAGTGCAACGCAAATCACAACACCTAAAACAGATACTGGACACAGGAATTAACCAAAAACACTATGACAGATACTAAACAGACTACAAATCAACAATACTGAAGAACAAGGACCAGAGTAATACTGATATGAACACGCGACTGGGAACAAAGACATGGAACAAAAACATAGACTAACAGATACCTAATGATGAAATAAACTCAGAACTAGACAGAACAGATGACTTAACATGCAGGAACAAAACCTCAGAACCCAGCACAGGATCGTGACACAGGGGCCTCCACCAGATGTTCCCAGTTCACCCGCACTACCCGTTAGGGCTTACCAGGTCTGTCCACAGTCTTCCCACACCCCCCTGACCCATCTCACCACCAGATGGTGATCAGTTGACAGCTCTGCCCCTCTCTTCATCCGAGTCACCAGAACAGAGACCGTGCGTGGAGGTCAGCCCCACCAGATCTAATTGGTAGCGCCTCCATCTCCTGACAAGTTCCAGCTCCTTTCCCCTCAGAGGTGACGTTCCACGTCCCATGAGCCAGCCTCTGGCGCTCTGGACCATCGAGGCCCCTGACCTTCACTACCACCCATGTGGCAGCGCACCCGACCCCTGCGAATCTTCCGATGGATGGTGGGTCCAAAGGATGGAGAGGGGGGTGCCACGTAGCTTCTTCGGGCTGTGCCCGGCAGGGCTCCGTGGCTAACCAGCGCCACCAGGCGCTCACCGACGAGCCCTCCCTCTGGGCCTGGCTCCAGATGGGGGTCCCTGGCTTCCTCCGGGCAGGGTCTCTCCTCCTCTTCCTTGTTCTACCATCAAGGGTCTTTGTGAACCATTCTCAGTCTGACCCTTCACCTGGAACTACTTTGCCTTGGGAGACCCTACAGGAGCACTAGGCTCAAGACAACAGAGCCTCCAGGTTCACCGGGGCATGCAAACCTCTCCACCACGATAAGGTGATGGTTCCCGGAGAGGACAAAAACATAACCACTTTACATAAACATAGAAAGTGGCATGAAAACAAAATACTCAAGTACACATACCTCTTTAGTTGTACTTCAGTACAGTAGGCCTACTGGAAATAACCAGATCTTAACACTTCAGAGTTGCCTATAAACTAAACAGCTTACCTCTTTAGCCAACTGCTGTTGTTCTCCTTGTTGATGTATTGTAGCACAAGCACCAACTGACAGTGGGTGGAAATATCATCTGCTTGAATAGCAAGATATTCTGCATTTTTTACTTCCTCCAGAATGTAATCTTTAAGAACTGACAGCATTCAGTCCAAAAGTTTGTTTTGCACGGCCTTTGAAAATGGTAGCTATCTTAAGGTGCTTATCCAACACACTGTCCAGCGAGGCAACGAGATCTACTGAACATGCCAGGGGTTGTCAGAGGATTCGGTCTCATTAAACAAGACGACACACCAGGGCAGACTACTACAAACTAAAACAGGAAGTAAAGCTAACTGAAACACACAAGGAACAATGTCACATCATCAAACATAACAGACAACATAAGTGACTAGACAAAACCTACAGAAGTAAAGAACCTAGAAACAGGACTAGAAACACTGATGAACACTTAAGTAAACTTGAATAAACAAAGTAACAAATACTACAGAGAAGACCAAACACTAGGGCAGGAAATGAACACAGAAACTAATACGAAACACAATAACAAAACATCTTTAAACCTCTGATAAAGAGCAGTAGGCTACACGTCCAATACAGTCCCATACAATATAAACAGTATATCAGCAGGGCACTGACATAGCCTAATGCACAGCATGTTAGGTAGATGTTGTCAAAATATTCTGACTATATTCTCATTAGATTGCGACTTAATTCTGTAATATTACAACCTTTTTCTCAAAATATTGCAACTTTATAACTGACCTCAGTTATCAGCTTTCTGGGCTTGGGCTAAGCCCCCAATGTTTTAAGAACATAATAAAGCCCCTGTTCTCAAAGAGTTGATTTTTTTTTTTAAAAAGTAAACTTTTCTTCCTTTCATTTCAGCAGTGTGAACAAATACACTCTGGCTTTGTAGTCGCTATAGGTACCAGATCGTATTCAGTCACAAATGTAGCTACTTGCAAGAGCATTTTAAAGGCCTGCTGGAGATATAAAATTATATTAAAACATGGAACAAAGCAGTTTTTCTTTAGTCATTTTTTAATGTATGGCAAATACGTTACCAGCGGAAACACTGGTGCTCAGCGCACAGCGGTCCTGGTGATTCACAATACAGCGTCACGCAGGCTGCGATGCCACAGCAATACAAATCAGAATAAGAAATTTATTTAGTTATTTTATTTCAGTTGCTCATAGGGCTGGGTGCTATATCTGTATTATGAGGTGTACTGATATAATTTCAAAAGACCTATAAAATTAGACAATACCATTTATACTGATATAGTTTGATGTTGAGTTAATTATTAGGCTATATGTTTTCGTAAAGTCCTGCCTGTGTTTGCTCCTCTCTCTCTCTCCCTCATTCTGCATCCCCACCCCTCCCTCTGCATCTGTGCGCGGCTGTTTTCTCTTACAAACCCTCTGACAACATGGAGGGAGAGTTGACACTGCTTGACTTTGGCGGTCCGGCCGGGTATATTTGGCGACACACTGTAGCATTTTTCAGAGAAATAGAAATTATGTTACAAGTTGCGACACAGTGGATATTTTACAAGTGTGTACCATGTAAAGCGACAGTGAACACACCAGTGCAAGTGTCATTTCTTTATATTTATATCCTTATATTTATATAGTCTTCTACCTTTATTACTATTTCTATTCCTTATGCCTTGACAAGTGTGCAATTGTGACAAAGAATTTCCCCTCAGGGATCAAAAAATTTCTGATTCTGACAGAAGCAAGGCAAGAGTAACACACCAGACAATAACCATGTAAACAGACAAATACCCATCAACTATAAAACAGGGAACACAACAGGAAAATGGACATTTAACAGGCAGACCATGAAACTAAAATGGAACAGATCAGAAATAAGGAAAGTAGGAAAACAATAGGCTACTAAACACAAGCAGATAGGCAAGACTGAAAACCAAGACACAGACTAAAATACAACACCGGAGAATAACTAAACCAAACAGATCAGACAGGCAATACGCGACACGCAGCTCCTGCTGTGAGTGGAATTGCATGTGAAAAAAGTCCAGAAGAGAAGTTCTGTCTTTTACCCCCTGGCGACTTTATATAACGTAGCCGACTACTGATGGAGTTACCGGAGCAGACGTCTGTGGAGCAGATATACAAAGAGAGAGAGACAAAAAGAAGCAGGGCACGCTGCTGTGTTTACAGCAGAAGTACGTTAGATCTGTGAGAGTGAAGAGAACTGAAGGGAAAGGAGACAGATTCAAATAGTGAGTAACACTTAAAGGTGAATTAAGTTGAATTAAAACAGTTAAATAAGATACAGGTTACTACAAATAGTAAAAACATGCCCATTAACACCAACCAAAGGTTATATATTGTAGGAAGATTTAGTTAAAGTAGTCATACTAGTAGTCACGTATTGTGTGTCTGGATTGATATGTCTGCTGCATTACTGTATGTGTTCCATTTGACTGCTGTTGATGTTTAAGGTCGAGCTCATAGCTACTTTATATTCTTTTGGGTAGTTTAATCTACAGCAGTGCATCATATTCAACAAAATCATCATGTTTAAACTTTTTGAGAATGTATGGTTCATTATTTTAGACAAATTGTGTATGTTATATATATTGTGTAATGCAAAATTGCATTACACAATATATTGTATTGACTTATTTGTTTAGTAGGCTATCGTGGCTTTTTGACGCATCCTCCAGTTAGTACAGCACTATATATGATACATATATGCAGAGCGTAAAAAAATGACACTTTAATATTATCAAATGGTGGAATTGCGTCTCTCCTTGAGCAATAGTCTTTGATGGCATTTTTCACGCTATTGAAACCTAAACTTTGTTGAAATGTCGCGGACATCAGGGGCGAGTGGTGGAGTGCAGTGTGTGTGTTTGTGCGTTTGCGTGTGTGTGAGAGAGGGAAATGCTAAATCGCAACGATCCCGATTCGGTGTCATTGTGGCCATGCAAGGCCAGCTCAAAGGCCCCGCAGAATTTAACATAGTCACTTATCTTTGATAAAACGGCCCTGTTCTTATCCCCCTCTTCATTGTGTTTCCTCACCCCAATCCTATGGCCTTACAGACCCTTTATGTTCTTATGATAGGTTTTGAGAATGTTTTCAATTTATTATGAAACTGTGGCAGAACAGATTAGAATGTGTCGGGCCGCACTGGACTGCATATGAAGTTATTTCCCTATTTACATTCAAACAGGTGGTAATTTAAATGGGACATTATAGGCCTTAGCATACTTAATTCATATTTAACATAAGCATAATTTACTAGTTACCAGCATGTTGGTAGCGCCAACCAACATTAGCAATGTCATGCACTCATGTCTTTTTGGCTAATTTGAGCAAAGCCACCAAACTATGAAAGCTTCTTTTACTATGTGTGGTACAAGCAGGGTGAGAACTACGGGGTAGCCAGAGGAATGAGCTTGGCTCCTCTTAATACGATATGACATGCTATTTTTGCCTATTTATTTTTACATGTGTTTTACCATATCATCATGGATCATGCGTAAAATCAGGAGCATTGCTCTTTTCCCTGGCCCTGTCACTCCCTCTTACTTCGGACGGTTGGTGAACATTCCCTTTGGCAGGATCAAGCCTGACACTCTTGATTTCATGTGCTTCTGCAGCTGGGGACTCTCCACAGAAAGATTCTCAGTCAGTCCTGTCTGTGAGGCATGCGTACCAGTACGGCAAATGTACCAGTGTTTACAACTTTGTCTCTCCCAGAGCCATTCTACTCCCTCCCACTGCTTTTGTGCACGAACACACTACCACCAGTTGCTGAATTTAACAAAGTGTATTGGATTAGCATTGCTTAGTATGCATTTAAAGTGGGAGGTAGGGGAAACTACTTGAAAAGAAGGAGGGGAATCATCAACTTTTACTGAACATTTCTGATGCCTGCTTGTTTGTTTCTGTGTATGCAGCAGTTGCTGTGGCTGAATGGCACTCTAATTTCTCAACCTGATGGTCTTTCTCTCTTTCTACCAGAATCAGAATCAACCAAGAGTTCTCTACATCTGACCTGTCCTTGGAGAGTGATAATTTGGAAGAGGAGTTCCTTGATTTCAAAGAACACTCTTCTCTCGAGTAAGCTTTTTTTGGACTTCAAATGGAACTGCATTCATTAGCTTTATGCACATAAGTATGACTAACCTGGGACCTGTCTGGGACAATAAACATTGTTTATGATATTAGTTAGCAAAGCTTGCTCTATTAAATCTGTCATACTGCTAACAATTTCCGTTATTTTAAGCTGCAACCTGCTCTAATTAACAGTGTATTGAGGAAATATTAGGTCATACTAGCCTGTGGTGAACAGGTCACATTTCACATTTAACATTTTATAGAAAGACCTAAAAAGAAGTGTTTGCTAACATTAAAATAATAAATGAACATTTGTACAGTCACACATCACATGTATAATCTATTTTGCATTTTTCCACTAACTGCTAACATGTTTCCAATCCTGTTACTTTTGCTTTTAATGTTTATTTTCATTATGATGAAGATGCTTATTACTTGTTGCAGGTTGGACTTCAGTTCTTCCTCAGAGGAGGAGGACGACGGTGTGGCAGATGATGGGGACTTGGTCAATCTGTGAGTAAAATCTGTTGACCTTATTTACATTATTTTACACTTTGCAATATATTGACGACCCTGTGGACATGAGCAAAACATTTTCTATCACTTGGATCTGTTGTATCAACACTGACAGACTGACTGACTTTATACTTTTAATATCTATTTTAGCTAACTGGCATTAGCATTGTCCACACAAGTCTGATTATCCAGTCTGGGGCAATAAACATTGTTTATGATAATTGTTAGCAAAGCTTTCCATGTTAACCATTCATATTGCTAACTATTTCCTCTATTTTAAGCTACACCCTGCTCTAATTGCCAGTGTAATGAGAAAATATTACAGAGATAGGATCAGAGGTAGCCAGGAGCTTATAGTGTAATATATAGGCCTACAGGCTGCCCTACGTTTAAATACACTAACGGCCATCAAAGCGACACACAGAGAGAGGTGTTATTTCATATTACATTACATGACGCAGACATGGTGGATCTTTTACCTGCACAGATAAAGGGCTCCTAAGCAAAGGTTGTGATCTATAACAAAAAACTAACTTGACAGGAGAGTGTGCTGTCCTGTGAGTAAACACTTAACCATGTGTACGCACATAAAGAGGAGAAAAGAGAAACGGTGACTCACATGGCAGAAGGATGAAACTCTTTAAAATTAATAGGCAGTGTTGGGCAGTAGCGTCGCTACAAGTAGCGCCGTTACTAGTTTAACTACATTTCTCAGTAGCTTTGTGGTAGCGTCGCTATTTTCTGAATCAAATAGCTTTTCAATAACGAAGCTCTTTTATTGACCGAGTAGCGCGGTAGCTTCCACACACGCTACATTTTCCCAAGCATTTCTGATGGATCAGTAAGTGACACCACAGCCACACACGGACCTGTATGTGCAGCCGGCAGAAGCGCTTCCCTGTGATGGTGACATCACCGATCCTTGGGTTGATGTTTGCGACTTTGCTGCAGGGGAATAAAGACACGTGTGACGGAGTGTCTCTCTCTCTCTCGCTCTCTCGCTCTTTCTCTGCCATGAATGTTTAGGTTGCAATGTTGCCAGAGCACAAAGTCACATATAAACTATAAAAAAATCTAGAATTAATAATTAATTAATTAAATGTATTAATAATTTGATAATTAAGTTGCTTTATACAAAAAACAATGGTTCTCCGTTTGTTGCATGAGGAAGTACATTTAGCAGCAATGATATGGCAGGAAGTAGGAGAGTTTCTGTGTCTGATTTAGCTCTCTTGCTCAAACACACTGTTTGGAGCAGGTTTTTAGTCTTTCTTCTATTGCTACTGTGGAATGAAGTTGGTTCAATATAAACTAGGCCTATGTTGCGTGTGTGTGTGAGTGTGTGTATATAAATATTTATATATAAATGACCTAACTATAAACTATTAAAAAATTAAAAGTAGCTTAGATGTAACTAAGCTACACAAATATGACAGCGACAGCCGTGACATTATTCATAATCCAATTGCATCTGAAATCTGGGTACCTAGTATTACTGTAATCAGCTTAAATAATGTCATCTGTTTCTCTCAGGGTAATGGACAAGATGATGCTCCCCAATTATCAACCAAGTTTTTATCTCTGAGTTGGAATGGAAACATCGTTGAGGTTCCTGCCAGCAGCTGCTGTCCTTCCTGCTTGAACTCAACTTAATCCTGTATCTTCTCAGTTTGTAATTGAAATTATTTTTGAACAATCAAATCAAGTTTAAAAAACAATAATGATTTTTATTATTATTCCAGGTATTGTAATGGCAATTCGAGTTTTCAAAAAACAGCTCAGGCAGACACTTGTCTTTCTGTGAGTTTTATTCAAGTCTTCTGCAGAAGGACTCACAGCAACACACATATGTCATGTACATGTATGCTGGAATGAGTGAGGAGAGCTCAGTGAGCCTGTTATCCAGTTTTAGGTTCAATCATATCAACCCACAGAGACACGTTGTCCCTGAAGTCCGGATAACACAGAGAACAGAGGTATTTTGACTGTTACGTTTACACAGCACAGATGAGTTTCCCTGAGTCCAGGGTTACATGCAATATGTTTGGAATTCCCATTACATTACCTGTAACCTGTAACATGCTATGCTTCTTGGTAGATGGCTACTTACGTATTGAAACATTTTCAGGCATAAACTTTTAAAACATGAGTTGTATAAGGGATATGGGGAATATAACCGTATGTAATCAATGAGTGGTGACAAAATATGTATGTTAACGCGGGTCTTTTTGTGAAGTGTAGTAAGGAAGTTAGAAGTTAGGGCTGAACAGTTAATCAAAATCTTTATTAAATTTCAAATATGGCCTACTTAAATTTTGTGTGCTAAAAAAACTATTTGAATTAAATATTGTGCTGCAGAGATGTCCTATACATCATATTCTACAGACTTTAGAAAAGATCTTTGTTTGGTCCAGACCCTCTCAAAAACCTAACTATAATCATATTAATGTGTTTTTCAATGAAAATTCCCTCTAATATCCCTAATCATATAGCAATTGCAATGTCAGTAAAAGAAAATTCAAATTTGTTCAGCCCTAGTTCTCCTTGAACAAACTAATTAATTTTTAAAAAATTATTATGCTGAGGGTTTTTATGTTATATGCTTCATGTTATATGGCTTCTTATGTTTTGAAATTTATCATAAAGACAAACGTTTCACACATTAGTTGTATTAGGTCAAGGGAAATGTAACGGATACACAGTATGTTATAGTGTGGGAAAAATATGGATGTTGGCACTCCCTAGCTGGGGCAGTTCCTTTTTTGTGTGTGTGATTACCACAAGGGCTGTCCACTGCTCCAGATTAATTATACTTTGTACTGTGATGATAAAAAAGTTGATTTTCTATTTTATCTTTAAAATGAATTTAAAATATATCAAAACTATCTGGGAATAGACTTGTGATTGTTCACATTAATGCATTCTCATAACTTCTTTCTTAAGTGTGTTATTAAAATCCATATAATCTTACTTATCTGTGTTACAGTGTGTTCTGTGTACAGGTTTAAACAGTCAATTGTTAATACAGTATTAATATTTACAGTGTATATATACAACCTCCTTGTGTCTGCAATTAAGTGAATTAATCCTGTTAGACCTCTCAAAATATATATTTTGAGAGGTCTAACAGGATAAATCATAAACTTTACAATCAATCCGCGGTCCACCTGTGTGCTCCACCATGTGGACGGGATCCATACCACGGATTCTGCAACCTGTTGCACCACTACTATCCATGGTAGTGTGGGGATGTTTTTGTGCACAGGATCACAGCCCTGATGTGTCCACATCAGGAAAGGTCAAGATGTAGGCTATCAGAGTAAAACTGTTTATTGCATCAGACTAGGCAACTTGATGAGTTTGTTTTTTTAAGTAGCCCATTAAAATATTCCTGCAAATGCAGTGAAGAAGCTGATTATCCGTAATTTAGTTATTTCTACAATTATTTTCCTTTTTAAATCTCCATGAAGGTGTTGATAAGATCATTTTAAAATATCAGTTTTGCTGCCCAGCCAACTTTTGTTACCTGTGTCTGTTATTATGGAGATGTAGGCAACCAAACCGCTGGTTCTGCAGCAGCACAGGCTGCCAACACAATCTGATTATTCCTGAAGCATCTAAATAATCTTCACAACGCAAAGAATTATTGTGGCAGTAACGCGAGAGCAGGTCGTTGTTGAAGCAGGTAAACCCGCATACAGAGGAAGCTGTGCGTCATGCGTAAAACCAAACAGGGCTGTTTTATCCACGAAATTTTCTTCTGATGTCCAAAGCGATGCTCTGTTCAACAACAGGACACTTTTAATATATCTCAGGCAATGCAGTGATTATCTGACACAGATCTTACAGTGTGTAGTCTTCATTTGCTCCGCAGAGACTAAAGACGCGGTCTGGGTATCTGTGGATAATCCGTAATTCGTTTGTAATACAAAAACCAAAATACCCTTTATTCATTTTTTGTTTCAAAACGAAAAACCAAATAACCGTTTTTTGTATCAGAATCAAAAAACGAAAAACCAACTAAATCGGCCCGTTTTTCGTTTTTGGTGATTCATTTTATCGTTATTCCTTTTGGAACAAATAATGAAGACAGTCTGTGAACTTCGTTTCTCGTTCTAAGCCAAAAACGGAAGTCACGTGGTCTATTCCTTATTTGGAAGGGATAGTAACAGGTAAAGCCTCCAAAATAAAAGTAGCCCATGTGCCATGCAGTTAGAAAGGTGATTTTAGACTAAAACTAAACTAAAAGAACGTTTTTAGTGAAAATAAAGTAGCACTGGGTGTAAAAAACACTTTAGTTAACTGAAATAAAAACAATAACTAATAAAATAATAACTGTTAAGCTGTTAGAGAGAATTAAACATTTGTAAGACCATTGGTGACCTGTAACTTCAGATTAAGACAATTTAACTAATGTTATATGTAGCTTAGGATCGCAGTTAGCCTGTTAATTTAAGTTTATATTATATTTAATTCATATTTTAGTTTCTTAACATATATGACATATAATATTTTTAAGCTTTCTTGCTGTGTGTGAGCTCCACCAGCAGAGGGCACTCTGCCCCCTTCTGTGCACGAGTCCTTCTGTGGCGCCAACAGTCTTTGATTCTGACCTTTTGACTTTATATCAAAGAGAAGGCTGCACTGCGACCAGAGGAAGCTGATCACTGAGTTTGAAGGCTGTGCAGAACTTCACCTGCCTCCAGCTTCTCTTTCTATGGAGCTGCTAAAAACTCTCGCATTTCTTCCAGTGTAATGTACTTATTATGTTAGTTAAGTATATTAAATATTTTTAATGCAGCCTGTTGTAAAAGCCTGTATGAAAGTGAAACTGAGTCCCAAGACAGGTGATATGAGCCTGTGCAGGTTTGAGGACTGATGATAGTATCTGGCCCCATCACCTACCATCACTCTCTGTTCAGATAAATGCTGACTGTCAGGACAAAGCAGTTTGATATGTTAAGAGGAAGAGAAGTCAGTCCTGCTCTGAGTCTTCTGATTTATTAGATGAGAGAAAATGTCATTAGAAGTTGCTGTTGGTGTTCTGTAATGTGACAGAGGAACATCAGAAGGTTTTTCTTCTGAATTAATCCAACAAAAGGTTAATGCCAAGGGCAACTGAACTTGGTTGAAGAAGATCTTCAACCAAGTCCAGTGAGAATCTTCATAGACTTCTGAATTAATGGCCTAATGTCCAAATAAAGCTCGGTGTCCATCTGACTGATGACCCCTCAGATTGTTACCTGGCAGTAAAGGCTGCTGCTCTGCAGAACACTGAACAATGTGCTCAGACTTTCTCATCTGTTTAGGGGACTTTGGCCCCGGGCTGTGTGGTTATCCATTTTCTTGTTGTGATGGCTTTCGGCCTGGTAATGCCACAATCTAGTTTCACCTTCTCAGGTAAACTCCACCCTGCCTCTCCAGTAGCAGCACACACCTGGAGACAGTTACCTCATTAAGAGCTGATGTTCAGGGAGCACTCAGGATCTCTCTTAATGCATTGTGTCACAGTGTGGTCAGGGAGCAGGTTAGGATTTTGGATGGTAGGCCTCGAGGATGATGCATAATTGTTTGAACTTTTCTGAACACTTTTTAAATTGTTTTTATTACAGGCATTTTAAGTCACCAAGACCCTGTAGACCCTGTAGACTGCATGGCCTGTTCTCCGAGAGTTCACCACAGAGAGAGGTTGATACCCTGAGTTGCCTTAAACATCTGCTCCTTGAATGAGGTGGAGTCAGAGCTGGTGGATGATTCACTGCATTAGTTGAGGGTTGTATAGCCACTGCTGTTTTGTCTGCCTGATCAACTGCCTGATTTTAAATGTGCATTCTTTTTATGAGACTCTGTTACAGGTGGAGGGGCCCTGTGAATGTTTTAGCTAGGTTCTGCTAAGGGTGGGGCAGTTTGCTTGTTGTTGGGCTGCCTGACTTCCCTAAGCCCTTCTCCCTCTCCTTCCAGTGTTCTGCCAGACTGACAGGGTGGTGGACTGTGGAAGCCCCTCTTCCCTTCACTGCATGTCGTGGTGTCTGTATATGACAGCTGTGTGCGGACCTTTAACTGAGCCTTATTGTGTGGGGCTTGCTGTCTTTAGGTGGTGACGCACACCTGTGGGGGGTGTCAGGGCATCCTGGTGGCAGTTTAGCTTTTGTAACAGTTTGCTTTTATCCTTCAGCATCTCTGCAGCATTGGGCCTTCACATCTTATTGGTTTATTGTTTGAGCTTGTGTTAATAAAACTGCCCAAAACCTGATCTTTAAACTTTCGTGTTTCATAAATCACCTTTCCAGTTGAAACGCATGTCTCTGGTAAAGAAATGCTCTGTAAATAAATAAATCCCCTGGGTTAAAATGAGAGATTATATCATGGTACCTAAGCATGCTTATCTGCTTGAAGTGCTACGCTAACCTTTCTTCTAAGGAGGACAGGAGTCCAAAAATGTTCCAATAGCACAGAATTAATTTATAAAAATGTATTATTATACATAATGTGAGCTCCTTCTCCTTGTGTGAAATGATGTTTTATAACGTGAAGACTCTTGGATCTGAACGCTTGACATGGGCCTACAACTGCTGTAGCTTTTTAAGTTAATCTACATCTGTCCACAGCAGAGGCTCTGACCACAACCTGGAGGAGGAACTATAGTATAAATGACTCTTGGTATAATATAACCTACACATTATTTACAGTAGGTTTTAGTCTTCACTAACCCACTTTGCTTGTAAATCATTTCTGGGCATATGTGAGTGAAAGAGTTGCACTGCAGAGCCCTGCTTCACTGTACTATTGTACATACTAGCCTACTGTATATGATAGAAATGTGTATTACAAGACAGAAGTTGACATCATCCTTATTTACAAAAACAGAGCCACATTTACAAGGTGTTGCCATAAATCATGATGTGAATATCTGAAAGTGCCAACAGGGCCCTTCTCTGGTGCTGAAGGAAGGAGTGGTGTTCTGCTTTGTCCTGACAGTCAGCATTTATCTGAACAGAGAGTGATGGTAGGTGATGGGGCCAGATACTAACATCAGTCCTCAAACCTGCACAGGCTCATATCACCTGTCTTGGGACTCAGTTTCACTTTTATTTTACTTTACATGGGTTCAAACAGTCCAGAGCTTTCCCTGGTGGCTCATCAAACAGAATTAAACCAGGAAAGGCAGTAAAAGTCTTAAAGCCCAGAGCCAGAGGAGATGCTTTTTGACTCTCAGTAATGCTCACCAGGTTTCACACATAAGTCTGCCTACATAACTAATGACAACATGCTGCATTAAAAATATTTAATCTACTTAACTAACATAATAAGTACATTACACTGGGAAAAAATGCAAAGGACAATAAAAAATTATTCAACTTTATAGATTTGTTTTGAAGAGTTTTGTTCTGACTCATAACAGCAGATGGTGGAAGCTGAGAGTTTTTAGCAGCTCCATAGAAAGAGAAGCTGGAGGCAGGTGAAGTTCTGCACAGCCTTCAAACTCAGTGATCAGCTTCCTCTGGTGGCAGTGCAGCCTTCTCTTTGATATAAACACAAGTCAAAAGGTCAGAATCAAAGACTGTTGGCGCCACAGAAGGACTCGCGCACAGAAGGGGGCAGAGTGCCCTCTGCTGGTGGAGCTCACACACAGCAAGAAAGCTTAAAATATATGTCATATATGTTAAGAAACTAAAATATGAATTAAATATAATATAAACTTAAATAAACAGGCTAACTGCGATCCTAAGCTACATATAACATTAGTTAAATTGTCTTAATCTGAAGTTACAGGTCACCAATGGTCTTACAAATGTTTAATTCTCTCTAACAGCTTAACAGTTATTATTTTATTAGTTATTGTTTTTATTTCAGTTAACTAAAGTGTTTTTTTTACACACAGTGACTGTCTGTAAAGTTACTGCAAATACTATTAATTTAGTGGAGAAAATGTTTTCACACATCATATGCATAGCATATTTGCTTTAAACGTATTTACAGTATATAACCCAAGATCATAAACCACAAACTTTTCCTGAAGGGCATTTGCAGCCTGTTCAGCATGTTTCTCTTGACTCTAATGTTTTCTTCAGTACTTACAAAGTAACATCACACTGAGGATTTTTACTCACTGCAGGCTGCAAGAACGTGTTAGAACTCTTCTCATCAGTGGTTTCAGGAGGAGGCCTTTGGGACAAGTAATGGTGCTTTGTTTCAATCTGTGAGTCAAACCCACACACATTCCTGCATACACTCTTTGTAATATTTTGGTGAAGCAGTGAACATCATTAAAACTTGTACTGACATTTGAGCCTCTGCACCTTCATAATATACCCTCTGTCGCAGAGTGATCCTTTATAATGAAGCAGAATTTATGTTAAAGTGAGAAGTAGTTATTTAAGACTCCTGAAATGAATTTTGACAAGAAACATTCAATTAAAAAAATCAGTTCTATGTATTGCTAATGGCAGAAAGTAAGATCATGGTGTTAAAAAAACTGATTTTACCATCTGCAGCTTAAATCAGTTCACTTTTCAATTTTGGATGAATTCAGGAACCAATTTTAAATAATTTAAACTGAAGACCATTAAATAAACATATAAGATTGTTACTTTATCCAGTAGATAAGACAAAGACTTCCAAACTGTGAGCTGACTGGATGTTTTAAGTTGTTGTTGGATGTTTGTATGTTTTAGTTATTATCAAGGACTTCGGAGTTATTCTGGTTCTCATTGGTTTTAATGTAATTCTAATGTTTTTCTTTGTCTGTATAAAGCACTTGCTCCTGTGTTTTAAAATGTGCTGCATAAATAAAGCTGTGACTGTTACAAAGGCTCTTTTTGGGGTACTTGAACTCGGTCAATAAGGGTTTCATCTCTCTGACTGAAGATCAGATCCTAAATTCAGGCCTCTCAAATTGTTGTTCATCTTCCTGCATTTTCATAACTTATCATATTAAAACCATATAATTCTACTTATCTGTGTTACAGTATTTTCTGTGTGAAGGTTCATACAGTTAAATGTGGAAACTGTCATCAGAGCTCAGAGGAGCTGTACAGTCAAGTTGAAATAAAGAATGAATTTTATGAGCCTGTATAGCAAGATAAGTCACCAGGTCAGCTTCTTAAAAAGTCTCATTTTTTTATTGTATTACTTTTGAACTTGACGCTGAGCCAGTGTTAGTTACCAGACCAATAGCTGAAAGAGTCCACATAAACATAAAAGTACAAATTGACTTCACAATATCACAATCACATGAATCATCATTTACACTTTTAAATATATTGGAAACCACCACCTATTTCCAGGAAAAAACACCTGAACTAACATACCCAAAATGATTCATGAAGTTATCCCCAACCATTAGGCCTGTATACATAATTCTGCAAGTCAGAAGCTAAGGACTATGAATCAACTGTAAAAAAAATCGATTTATTTTGCCATTACAGAGTAAATGGAGATGCAATGAACTGAAAGTGTGACATGACTCCAGTCAACCAACTCAAAAAGTGTCCCTTTCTTTTAACCAGTTACTCAGACAGACTAACAGAGTTGGCCTCTTCTTCTGCACAATGTGGCCTGCCAAAGAAAATAGTCTCTCACATGCCTCTGTTGAGGCAGGTGTTACCAAGTACCTTTGTGCATTACCATGAGCACCTTTGTGATCCGACCACCACTGTAATGGACAGGCCTCTATGCTGACAATGGTGTTCTCCCTTTGTTTGTTGAGGTCTTCTATGAATGCAGCCTTATAGCCCACTACATACACAGGGTCAACATCTGAGATCTCTATCGTACGCAGGCAGCACCACAGAAGAAGACACACCCAGGAGCTCAGTGACAGACCTACTGCACTAATCATTCAGATAACACCCATTTGCAGGACAGGCTTACATTTATTTTGAAAATACAACATCAAAGTGACTATTATATTAATTGTTTTAGTCAGAATATAAAATTGGAGAGGATAGAGAAATCTACTGGCTGCTTCTGCTGTGCAAGCGTTGCCTTCAGAGGGTCTTCTTTGTGTTGGACCGCCTTGATCATATTTAGAGTTGAATTCCAGCTCATGGGTACATCCTGGATGAGGGACTCCTCTTCTTGCCCATGACAGGATTGAGCTGAACTTTCAGCTCTGGTGTTTCTGCAGGATTATGTTACAAATTTACAATTTACTGCACATTTGGTTGAAGCACCAACAAACGTACTTTCACTGAGAGCCACTGTGAGTGTAAGGTTTGATTTCTTTCAGTTTTTTTTTTTTTGAAGTTGTCTATGTCTGTTAGTCATGTCTAGCTTTGTTTTCTGTTGTGTTACACCAGTTTGTCCTCCCTTCCTGCTCGTTTGTATCTGTATACCCCTTTTGCCACCAAAACAGCCCTGACCCTTCGAGGCATGGTCTGAAGGTCTGCTGAAGGTCGCATCTGGCACCAAGTTGTTAGCAGCAGATCCATTAAGTCCTGTAAGTTGCGAGGTGGGGCCTGGACTTGTTTGTCCAGCACTTCCCACAGATGCTCGATTGGATTGAGATCTGGGGAATTTGGAGGCAAAGTTTTTCACCTTGAATTGTTGTTGTGTTCTTCAAACCATTCCTGAACCATTTTTGCTTTGTGGCAGGGCGCATTATCCTGCTGGAAGAGGCCACTGCCATCAGGGAATACGTTTCCATGACAGGGTGTACATGGTCTGCAACAATGCTTATGACGTGCTAAAGTAATATCCACATGATCGACAGGACCCAAGGTTTCCCAGCAGAGCATCGCCCAAAGCATCACACTGCCTCCACCGGCTTGCCCTCTTCCCCTAGTGCCATGTGTTCCCAAGGTTTTGGACCGGTGGATCGGACCAGATGGGCCAGCCTTTGATCTACACATCCATCAATGAGCCCTGATCGCCATGACCCTGTCTCCTCTCTCTTTGCACAAAATGTTCTCCTGCTGCCTAATATATCCCGCTAGCTGACATGGTAACGAGACAATCAGTGTTATTTACTCCACCATCAAGTGAAGTAAATAAAACAGTGAAGTCATAAACTTGTGGCTGATCAGTGTATATTATCAGTCCCTTTCAGTTTGTTGTCTTTTGGTTATGTCTTGTTGGACCTGCTCAACAATACATGAACAAACATGTAGAGTTTGTTCATGTATTGTTGATTCACATTTTGTTGCTGGAGGATTCTTGCTTGTTGCCCGGTTGCACGCGTACTTTGGATTACCTTGTTTTCTTGGACCTGTCACACTGTTTGGAATTATTTGGACTTTGCCACGCTTCATAAGGATTTAGAATGTAATGTTCTTTCTTTCATTAATATTGTTATAAAAAACTCATCCTGCCGTGTCAAGTCTGCTGTTGGGTCCTAAAAGCTGTTACCTGCCTGAGCACAAGGCACGGTATCTGACAGGCAGCAGAGCAGTGGTTACCAACTCCTCTCACATAGCAGAAGCTCTTCTCCACGCATTACAATCTGTATCCCTAAAGCAAATTTAATTAGGTACAAACTATTCCACCTCAGTCTGTAGGAATTTCTCTGAAAACAGGAATTTGCAGCAGAGCTCTGGTAAGTAACAAACCTTCAGTTATTTTTACAATGTCCTGAATGTAGCTTATTGAAATTACTTGAGAAAAAGCACAATAAGAAGGGGAGGATTTGAAAGAGAAATAAAAAATGACGACGCACATTTATTCCTATTGCATTAATTTTACCAGCTGATGTGCAAATAAGCACAACACAGACAGAGAGAGGGAGAGAAGCTTCTTCAGAGGATGTGTCTTAGGTTTTATTATATTTTACTTTAATTATTGCACTTTACCTCAAAGGTTCTGTTAAATTGTATTTGGGGTATGGGCTGGTGATGGAGCAGTGGAAGAGACACATTTGATGCAAGAGTATCGGGTTCAATCCCACAATGTGTCTCTGACCAAGACACTTAACCCCTAGTTGCTCCAGAGGCGTGCGACCTCTGACATACTTAGCTATTTGGATAAAAGCGTCAGCTAAATGTAATTATTAATATTGTTTGTTTTACTAATTACATTTTTTTAATTCTGCTTGTAAAAAAACACAATTATGATCACTGTAACTGAAGAAATTATTGTATCTAATCAAGCACCTGTAATCATTTCAGTGTAATTAGTTTTTAATATGTAATGTTGTAAACAGTCATTTCAGCAAACTTTATTTATTTCAGCCGGACATACGAATCTTGGGAGAATGTTCCATTTGTTAGGAAGAGAAGGGGGGTACACATTTGTAAAACTGGTATAATTGTGTTTATTGTTTTCAATGATTAGATTATATCACTCTTAACATGTTGTGAGAGTGCTTGCGCTTGAGTTCAGAGGTTTATTCAGTGTATTTCTTTAGTTTCCTGTCAACATGTTGACTTCGGTGACCCCCTCCCATTGTTATGTGGTGTGTGCGCACCAGAGGCTCTCTTTCAGTCTGCGTTTGGAGCTGAAAGAGACTGGTATGTTTACAGATCGTTTTGCTAATAAAAATATTCCCAGTAGCTAAATTGTGGTACCACAACTATGTTCTGTAAGAGCTCTGTCGGAGTGTTGTAATAGTATAAGCAAAGAGCTGTACTATAATGCGTTTTGAAGTTATTGCAGACTTATCAACAACATAACATTTTCCACTGTATCTCTTCGAAGTGCTGCCTGTATTTTTATATACAGTCTATGGTCGCGCTGCACGACCCGTGGCATTATGGGAAATGTAGTTTTACTTTTGGTTTTTACAGAGAACGAAGTTAAACTGTTCATGACTTCTCTAAGGATGTGTGTGTGCTCATATACAACCATTGTAATTGTGTCACCTTGTGATGAATGAGACATGTGAGGGAGGGAAGAGTTATTTTTCAGTTTTACATTATTTATGCGTCCTTCACAGTAGTCCAAGAAGAGTGTGAACTGATGCAGCCCCTGTCACATGTTGTATCATTGCAGACAAAATCACTAAAGAAAGATCCAAGGAGCTGTGGTGTCGTTGTGATTTTTGTGGTGTCATGACTGGCTACAAATACATAAAATATATTCTGTAATTGAGTACATTCTTGTATCTGTCAGGTAAAGGTAGGGACGGTGAAGCCCTGTCACTTGGTTAAACCTGTATCTGCTGCCAGAAACATGACCCAGCAGAAGGGGCTGCCCAGGCAGCCTGTCCCCCCTCTGCATCAGACCTGTGAGCTCTACCTCAGCATGCTGGAGCCCATCGTGGAGGAGGACGAGCTGAAACGCACAAAAGAGCTGGTGAAAGACTTTCAGAAAGCAGGAGGGGTCGGAGAGAGACTGCAGAGAGGCCTGGAGAGGAGAGCACGCAACACTGAGAACTGGGTGAGCTCAAGATCTACACCAACAGCTGTAGCTGGGAGTAAAAAAGGTGCATTTAGTAAATTAGCAGTTTATTTTGCACTCAGCACTGATGGAAAACCATTAGACACATTCTGCCAGTGTAAAAGAAATTATAGACAGAGGTTTTGTAGGACATCTGTAACATCTTCAAGTTTAGAAAATAAATCATACTTGACTTAATTTCTTTGGCTCAGCACCTGGGACAGACCTTTAGAACATCCTGCCAGTGAGGTAGGCACAGTTTTAGTGGGATGTCCAAGTTTAGAAAATACATCATACTTACCTTGACTAAATGTTGGCATAATTATAATAAAGCCAATATATTATATATGATAATATAATAAAGTTTATTTCTCATGAACATACAATATTACAATTGTTAGGACCATCAATCCAAAATGAAGTGAGATTAATTAATTTTTATATCCAACACATTCCTCCACAACCGGTGGAGAGAGAGGAGCTGGAGTGGCAGCTTCAGCAGCTGGAAGGTAGAGATGGTGCTGCAGGTTCGGGTTTGTGGAGTTTGTTTTCTGTGTTCATTCCCTGCCCTTGTGTTTGCTCTTCTCTGTAGTTTGTGTAAATGTTGCTTTGGTCATTTGTTTATTCATCAGGTTTCCTTGTTATGAGTTCATCAGTGTTTCTAGTCTTGTTTTACTGTCTCTGTGTTCTTTGCTTTTGTTTTTTGTAAGCTAGTCACTTATGTTGTCTCTGTTATGTTTCATTTTGTGACATTGTTCCTTGTGTGTTTCAGTTAACTTTTAGTTTGTAGTTAGTCTGCCCTAGTTTTTCTTGTCATGTTTTACTTCCTGTGCCTGTCTCTGATTGTCTAGTGTCACCTGTGAGTAATTAGTTTCTTCCTCACCTGTGTATTTAAGTGGTTGTCTGTCTTTCAGTTGTTGACAGTTTATTGTGGATTTTGTGTGTGTTACCAGTGTTTCCAGCATTGCTCATGCCTTTTGTGGATTTATACTTTTGTTGGACCTTTGGATTTCTCTCCTTTTTGTGTTCTGGATTCAGTGTCTGCGTTTGGGTCCACAACCTCTGTCTCCAGTGTGTAGCCCTGCCGGCCGAACCTAACAGATGTTGTACTATAATGAGACACGGAGTCGAATGATTCGTAAATATCTGCTCAAAAGAACAAACAGCACAGTTGCAGAATGTAGTGATTTTGCAACATGATTATTGTCTAGGTAAATTTAAATAAAATAATAATAGTAATAAGTCACATCCTGTTCCTTTGGTAAGCTACAAAAAAATCATTATTGCCAAAACCTTGCTCTGTTTCCCCTGACCATAATCCATGAATGGGTCCGTTTATCCGGATGTCAATGCGCCTTTAAGGCAGGTAAAGGCACCATAGAACAGCTTCTTTACAAACTCAAATTACTTAATCCCATCATTCATTAATGAACTGTATCTGTCTGTGTGTGTCTGTGTGTCATTGATTGTAGTTAACAGAGTATTTTGAGAAGTATGTCTATCTCGACGAACGGTACTCTTTGGTAGTTCAGTCCAACGCCGGGATGGTTTACCCCCAGATGGAATTCAGAGATAAACAGGAACAGATAAGGTACACACACAATCTGCACTGTTGAGTTAAACTCAATATAAACTACTAAAATAACATAATTATAATTATGAAGAAAAGTAGCACAAGCAAACAATGACAGGCAGAACAATGTCAGCTGAGCTATTACAAGAGAGACGAAAACATGGGTGTATTATCCATGGAGGAAAACAAATCATTGTGGAAAACCAGCTCAGAAAGTCATTACACAGTCTGTAGTTATAGGACATTTTGATGTATAAGTATAGAGAAGTGGCAAAGGTGGAAACGTTCTGTAGGCCAGCGGCAAAGGAAGGCCGGGCTGACAAAGGATCAGGTTAGGTGGTTTGAGTAAGAATAAGACAAGACTCCAGTGGGAGTTTCCTCCCCAGCAGATGGACTGTGACATTCCTTTTGTTGCTGGTTCCCTTCTGTTACATTACTTGGCTGAAAAAGTTATCTTTCACTTGTTTTTGCAACTTGATCATACAAAACACGTACTTGAGATCAAAGACAATCTTATCACTGTGCCTTCATTTGTCTTCCTACGAAAATGTGAAGGCCACAGCATGAGAGCAACAGGCTGAGTAAGAAGACTGCACCTAAAGTTTACTTTATCTTTCAATAAGCATCTTAAACATCATCTAACATCACCCTAGTATTTAGTAGTTATCAAGCTAGAAATGTGGAATATTCAAACGTCATTGCTAAATGCTAAATTACAAATCTTCAACACAGTATAATAAATAAAAAAAACAAGAGTAAGCAAGACTAAACAGTTGGGTGCAATTTGCAACCTCGCCGCTAGATGGCACTAAATCTTACACACTGAACCTTTAAATGAATAACCACATTTCTCTGTTTAGGTTTGCTGCCAAATACATAGTGGGTTTTTTAGAAGTAAAGAAAATGATTGAGAGGTGAGTACTGAGCTTGAAATGTTCTCCTTTTCTTAGACACATAAGATCATTATCATTCTAACAGGTTTATTCATTTGATGTCATAATTTATTGTTTCACAAAATACAATAATACTGTAAATACATTACATTAAATGCCACAGAAAACAGATAAATTAAATGCATTAACATTAAATCTGTCAGAGGTTTAACTGCTGCCTGAAATTAATGATATGTTGATGTTGTCGTTTTAAGCCGTCTTACAACCGAGATATAAAATCAGTTCCCTGAAGAATTTGAATAGGGTTTATTTCCACTTAAGGTGTTTGTAGAAGTTTAATCAAGTTCAGACATTTGCTGTAACTTCAATTTTTCATTTGGATAAGTTCTAATCTATGTATTTTACATGAACATGTATATGTAAAAACCATTATGAAACAAAAAGAAATAGTTACACCTGAATAGACTGTGTGCACATCGTATGTAAAGCCAATGATATCCTTATCAGTTTGCTTTCATTCAAACTTTGTTTCATATATAAGGTAAACTGTGAGCTCTAAGTAACTCATAGTGGTTAGGAACATTTAGTGAATTTGATAAATTCAGTGACATCAGTAACATGTGTATATGATATCGATTGGCTGAGTAAGCATTTAATATATGTTTTGCAGTGATGCTCTACCAGTTGAATACATGAAAGGGAAGCCGCTGTGTATGAAGCAGTATGAGCAGGTGATATCATCCTGCCGTATCCCTGGTCTGAAGGAGGATTCATTGGTGTTTCATTTAAAGAGCTCCAACCCCCCCAAACACATCACTGTAGTACACAACAATCAGGTGAGAAGCACCACATGACTGGTCCAACATCTGTGTCTGAGCTCTTCTGGGACCAACGCTCATATGGATCAAACTTTTAATAATTACACTTAATTACTACGTTTGGCTATAAGTGGAATTAGGGTGGGGTTGATGAGGCACCAAATCACCTGTTAATGTCGTGCTCTTACCCTTAAATCTTTTCAAAACCACATGATTTTAAACCTTATTTGCACTAGGCATTACTCATGAAAAAAACCCAAGGCGTCTGAACTCACTGGCCTTATTTTGCATGAAACAGCACAAAGTCTAATAGTTCCCCTTCGAGGGGAACTCGAACTGCGTCGGTGACGACACTATGGGAACGCCTTTAGGCGAGGCAGGGCTGAATGTGAATGAAATCACTCCAATCCTATTGGCTTAGGGAGAACGGTAGCATGTGACGGCGTAACCGTGGGCGTATATAAGCACGCCGGCACATAGATACGTTAGCTTTTTTCTATTCAGCAGGCACTTTGGCGAATGTTGTTACTGAAAGCTCCCACATCCGAGAAGAAATGGCTTGTAATACTCACCTGGAAGTCGCAGCATGTCCTCTGAGTCGAACCAGTTCCGCAGATGTGTGCATTCCTGCAGAAGGCTTCTCACGGTAGGAGATTCTCACGAACTGTGTGTTGTTTGACTAGGTCTGCCGCACGCTACAGCAGCTCTCGAAGGAGCTGGCTGTGGTCATTGCACGGAACCTATCTCATGTGGGTACTGAGGTCCCGCATGGCACTCTTCTCAGAGGACGGCAGGATACGCTCTCCCCGTGGCTTAGAGCCCCGCGGTTGCCGAGGCAGACCGACAGCTTCGGTCATGGGGATTGTAGCAGGACCTGCTGAAGGATCTTGAGACGGCTGATGCCCTTTCTCTGCCTTCATCTGCTGATTCCGACTCTCATTTCCGTTCGGCTTTCCCCGTTCGGCGAGACAAATGCACTCTAAGCTCTGAGGAGTTAGATGTGTTTAGCGTCATGGCGGAGGAGAATGACTTCCGGGTGTCGGGCCGACGTCATCAGAAGAGCGCCGCGGCCGACTATGATAAGCTGCTGGAAGTGGTGACGCGGACTGTGGCTCAGCTCATCCCTGATTGGCCACAGGCTGTGAGGAAGCTTAATGCCGGTACACTGTAAAAATTATCAGTGTAGTAAATGGATGATTGCTTCCTGAGGAACCACTCGCCATCCCCATGCTGTCTTTTTCCAGACTGAAATGCATAATGAGTTATGTAAATCTTGGGATAACATTCTCCGCCCAGCTACCCCCCCCCCAGCTGCTGGAGGACAGCGAGCGGCGGGGATCAAGGACCGCGGCTGCGGGAGAAACGATGCCGCGGGTAGAGGACGTTCGGGGACTAGCGCTGTTCCCGCCGCTGAGGCGTTCGGGACACGCTAGCCTTCACCATTCTGCTGGCCCTGAGGGGCGGCAGTCAGCCAGAAGGTCGGCTCCCAGGCTGCAGTTCATCGGCGGCTTTTTCCTGGCAGCCGCTTCAGGAGACTGTCCGAGATCGTCTAGGAATACCGGCTACCAGCCCGAGGGGTTGGTTCCGCCGGCGATGTCACAGAGGCGCGACGGAGCATGATGGCCGACCTAGGTCCCCTCCGTCATGGCAACGGGTGACATTATCCCGCCGTTTACACGTTCGGGACGCACCTGCCACCATTGAGTCCACACTATACTGCCTGCCCCGAGGGTCTGCAGTCAGGTGGCATCCAGACTCACTCACCGTGGATCTTCGGTGGCTCTCCCCTGCCGTTCTGGGCGCTTCAGGGGTCCACCAAGGAATCACACAAGATACCGACCACTAGCCCCGAGGGGCTGGTTCCGTTGGCAGACTTGCAAGCAGAGTGTGGTTTCTCGCGGTCCCCCTCGAGCAGCTTGGGACGCGAGGCGACGCTCCTGCGCACCCCCCCCCGCAGGGGCCAAGCAAGGAGGTCCTGACTCTGTGTTTCAGCCCCGGAGGCCGACTGAGGTCCCCTCCAGAGTGGCCACTAGCGCAGTTTCCCGCCACCAAGGCGCTCGGGACGTGCTAACCACCACCGAACCTTCGCCATTCGGCTGGCCCCGAGGGGCGGCTGTCGGCCAAAGGTTTTGGCTCCCAGACTGCGGGTCCTCGGGGTTCCTTTCCTGCCAGTTTGCTTCAGGAGACCTTCCGAGACCAGCACGAGGCCCCGGCCACCAACCCCGAGGGGTTGGTCCCGCTGGCGGAGCATGTCAGACATATCTCCCGGGGTCCCACGCATCGTCATCGAGGGATACGGACTGCAGTTCCGGGTCCGCCTCCCCCAGGTTCAATGGGATGGTCCAGACCGAGGTTCGCCCGGAACAACGTTCGGTGCTGGGACAGGAAGTACGCACGCTACTGGAGGAAGGGGCTGTGGAGATTGTTCCCCGCTGGAAAGCGTGCCGGGTTTTTACAGCCGTTACTTCATCGTCCCCAGAAAGGACGGAGGCCTGCGCCTGATCCTGGATCTGCGGGTCCTGAACCGATCTCTGAGGAGATACAGGTTCAAGATGCTCACCATCCCCGCCATCGTGAGTCACATCCGGTGCGAGGACTGGTTTGTCACCATAGATCTTAAGGATGCGTACTTCCATATCCCCATCCATACATCCCACAGGAAGTTCCCAAGGTTCGCCTTCAGGGGCGTGGCATACCAGTGTCGGGTCCTTCCTTTCGGACTAGCACTCTCTCCTCGCACCTTCACCAAATGCATGGATGCAGCACTAACCCCCTGAGACTCCAGGGCGTCAGAGTGCTCAATTATATCGACGACTGGCTAATCCTGGCGCAGTCTCGGAAGTTGGCGGTTCGGCATCGAGATGTCGTTCTCGCTCATCTTCAACGTTTAGGTCTGAGGCTCGACGTGAAGAAAAGTGTGTTGGTGCCCACCCAAAGAACTGTGTTCGTAGGGGTGGTATGGGACTCAGGAACAATGCAGGCACAGCTGTCTCCAGCACGTATCCAGTCCATCGTGACCACTGTGAAGAGAGTGAAATTGGACCTTGCCATCACAAGGAAACACTTCCAGAGGATATTGGGCCTCATGGCAGCAGCTTCCAGCGTAATACCTTCTGGTCTACTGCACATGAGGGCCCTGCAGTGATGGCTGAAGACCAAGGGATTCTCCCCGAGGGGAAATCCGTTCCGCCTGATACGTGTCACGCACAGATGTCTTCGTGCACTATCAGTGTGGAAGAAGCCTTGGTTCTTGTCCCAGGGACCCAAGTTAGGGGCATCTTGTCGCCGTAATCGTTTCGACAGACGCTTCCCTCACTGGGTGGGCCGCGGTCATGGGAGACCGCTCGGCGCACGGGGTCTGGCAGGAGCATCTTTCATCATGGCACATCAACTGCCTCGAGATGCTGGCAGGGTTCCGGGCTCTGAGGAGCTTCCTGCCCGAACTCCAGGGTCACCACGTTCTTGTCAGGTCCGGCAATACAGCAGTGGTGGCCTATCTGAATCACCAGGGGGGTCTGTGTTCACGCCCTCTTTGCAGACTGGCGCACCAGATCCTCCTGTGGTCCCGACGGAAGCTACTGTCCATCAGAGCGATGTTCATTCCGGGACTTCAGAATCAGGGAGCAGACTTGCTGTCGAGACAGGGGCTGAGGCCCGGGGAATGGAGACTCCACCCGGAGGTGGTGGAATCATTGTGCGGAAGGTTCGGGCCCATAGACGTGGATTTGTTTGCGTCTCAAGAGACTACGCACTGTCCTCTATGGTTTTCCCTGACACCCCCGGTCCCACTAGGGCCGGTCGCCATAGTACACTCGTGGCCGAGGCTACGTCTGTACGCATTTCCCCCAGTTGCTCTGCTCCCGGGGATCCTGGAGAGGGTCCGTCAGGACGGTATTCAACTACTGCTAGTAGCACCGTTCTAGCCGACCCGAGTGTGGTTCTCGGACTTACTGGAGCTCCTGGAAGGTCCACCATGGCAGGTCCCTCTGAGGAGAGACCTGTTGTCCCGGGAAGGGGGCCGGGTTCTTCACCCTTGCCCCGCCCTGTGGCGGCTGTGGGTCTGGCCCTTGAGGGGGCACAGTACCTACAGGTGGGCCTAACGACAGGAGCAGTCGAGACACTCCTTAGCTCCAGGGCCCCATCCACACGGAGGATGTACGGCATCAAATGGAAGGTTTTCTCCACATGGTGCAGAGAACGCATGCTGGACCCAGTTACCTGCCCGGTGGTTCAGGTGCTGGAGTTTTTGCAGGACCGCTTCTCTGCGGGCCTTTCCCCATCCACCCTCAAGGTGTATGTGGCAGCTATATCGGCTTTCCACACCCTTTGTAGGGATGGGTCCTTGGGAAAGCTCCCGTTGGTCGTACGAATTCTCCGTGGGACCCGAAGGATGAGACCTGCGACTCGCCCTAGAGTTCCCACCTGGGACCTGGCAGTGGTGCTCGAAGCTCTGGCTGAGGCCCCTTCGAGCCCCTTGAGTCGGCTGAGGCCAAGTACCTGACCCTTAAGATGGCCTTTCTCCTCGCTATCACTTCTCTGAGGAGGGTGGGGGACCTCCAGGCTTTATCAGTTGCTCCGCAATCCCTGGAGTTTGCCCCGGGGAATAGGAGTGCCATCCTGCACACTTTTCCAGGATACATTCCTAAGGTGCAGTCCAGTGTAATGGGTCACGTGGTACGGCAGACGTTTCATCCTCCACCTCATGTGACGGCGGAAGATGAGAGACTTCATGTGCTCTGCCCTGTCAGAGCATTGAGTACATATACTCAGAGGTCCTCTCAATGGAGGAAGGCAGACCAATTGCGGGTATGTTGCGGGTCCCCCAAGGCTGGGCTCCCGCTCCAAACATACTGATCAGCAATTGGATTGTTCAGACTATCTCCCTGGCTTATCAGGTGCGCAACTTGCCTTCACCTATGGCTGTAAGGGCTCACTCCACGAGAGGCATGGCAGCCTCCACGGCTCTCCTCTCTGGAGCATCTCTGCAGGAGATCTGTGATGCAGCTGGCTGGGCCACTCCTCACACCTTCATCCGGTTTTATAGTCTGGACCTTCCCTCCGCACCCGGCACCAGAGCGCTTTCTCTCTAGTTGTGCCCACAGGGTGCCTGCACGCTAGGGCAGGCGGGGGCTTCGGCGCGGCATAGTGGGTATCTCGTTCCCATAGTGTCGTCACCGACGCAGTTCGAGTTCCCCTCGAAGGGGAACGTCTCGGGTTACGTAGGTAACCCTTGTTCCCCGAGAAAGGGGAACGAGACACTGCGTCGGTTCGCCGCACCTCTCCCCGCCTGGAGTGCCTTGCTTCATAGTAAAGAGCTAACGTATCTATGTGCCGGCGTGCTTATATACGCCCACGGTTACGCCGTCACATGCTACCGTTCTCCCTAAGCCAATAGGATTGGAGTGATTTCATTCACATTCAGCCCTGCCTCGCCTAAAGGCGTTCCCATAGTGTCGTCACCGACGCAGTGTCTCGTTCCCCTTTCTCGGGGAACAAGGGTTACCTACGTAACCCGAGACGTTTCTTTCAGACTGTTGTGTTTCCGCCACAATTATAGTTTTCCTTTTGACCAGGACTTGTTTTGAACCAAAAAAACGTTATTCAGTCATGTTTTATCATGTGAGAAATGTAGCCATTTTATGCCTATTTTTATCTTTGATTTTGATGTGTACATGTTTGATTGTTGTATTTTTTTAACCTGCATTAAGAACTACTATAGAAATAAGCTTATTATTGTTATTATGCATTTAAACCTGTGTTAACCAAGTTATTCTTAATCCCTTTAATTTAATAAAAATCAATGTGTCTCCTCTTCTTGGATTCAGTTCTTTGTGCTGGATGTGTACAACAGTGACGGGACTCAGCTGACAGTTGATGAGCTCTGTGTTCAGCTGGAGAGGATCTGCAACGACTCACTACAGACCGACATGGAGCCTGTCGGCATCCTCACCACTCAACATCGTGACATCTGGAGCAAAACCTACATCAGCCTCATGAAGGGTGAGCATAACTCTGCTCTATACAAATCAAACTAAAGAACACCTACTTAACTGAATAAACTACTACTGGGCTCAGGAGGTAGAGCGGGTTGCCTGTTAATTGGAAGGTCGGTGGTTCGGCTCCTCCAGGCTGCATGTCGAAGTGTCCTTGGGCAAGATACTGAATCCCGAATTGCCCCTGGTGGCTGTTCCATGAATGTGTGTGAATGTTAGTTTCTGTTTGAGCACTTAGGCTCAGTGAATGAATGTGGGTAAATAGTGAATGCAGATGTAGTGTAAAAGCGCTTTGAGTGGTCGAAAAGATTAGAAAGGGTTTTGTTTTCATATTGAGCCAATCTAGACCGTAAAATATTTACAAGTGCATTCTGGGAGTGCAGTGTTCAAGTGGCGTAATATGGTATTATGAGCTTTTTAAGATATGATTGTGGTGATGGCTTTGTAGGTGAGGAGAAGCATGTTAATTTTGAGACAGCTTGATGGTTTCAACAAATCATTTAAATTGGTGAAACTTGATGGGAGAAAAAGGAGAAAAAATACTTTAGATTTAGGTTTTACAGATGTATCCAAGGTTCCTGTGTTAGATAAATCAGTAATGTTCTGCACCATAGCTTCTTAAAAGAGTGAGCAAACAAACATTTAGGCTACCGAGAGAGTAAAGGTGAGTTCAGTAGGTTCCAGCTGTGGAAAAGGGGCTAAAGTCTCAACTGTCGGCCACTTTCCCTTCCCATTGGCTTATTCAGTTAGCGCCACTGGCCGCTCTGGGCTTGTTGAGACAAAAACCAGGGCAAAAAGGGCTGGGTTAAAGGTTTGGTTGTGATGTAAAACTGGGTGTCATTAGCATAGCAGCGGAAAATTGAGTTCATGTTGATGGATATTGGCCGGGGGGGTGTAACAGCCGGGATAGCAGAGCAGACCCAGTACAATCGGTAGAGACTAGACCGGTGCAGACAGAGGAAAAACCACAGTTCTGTAGTAGTCTGCTGATAACTTGGTCATTGTGGTAGACGGTAAACAGCCGATAAAAACGTAGAAAAGACATGGCATAATCGTTAGAAACAGCGCAAAACGAACTAAATCCAACTTGAGTAGTAGGCTTAGTAGATTCAGGTACGAGAAGCAGCAACATACACGCCAAGGTCCTCTCACACTCCAGAAGTTGACTATTGACCAACACCAACAACCCAACAGAATGAGAAAACCAGTTTTGCAGGCATTGCATTTAAATCAATGTACCTGTCTATAACTACACAACAAGGTCAACATTGGACCATGCCAAAATATGATTTAGGAAAGAAGCTAAATAACATGTATGCAATTGTAAAATTGTTGTCCAATTCATCAAGTAGTTTAGAGAATTCTAAAAATATTAAAACAGCAAGTGATAAACATGTGAAGATAAAGCATGTCTAAGTAGATGATAATGTGAATTGAATTATTAAACTGTTGCAGTCTGACTACATAATGACATGATGTTTGCTCTGTGTGCATGTCCTTGTTCAGATAAGACCAATAAAGAATCACTGTCAGCTATCCAAAGTAGCATCGCCACAGTGTGTTTGGACAAAGCGATGCCCCCAGTGTCGGATGAGATGTCTCGCAGCAGTGCTACTCACTGGATTCAGACTGGAGGAGGCAGCCAGTGGAACAGTGGAAACCGCTGGTTTGACAAGGGGCTGCAGGTGATATAACACATTTTTTCCAGAGCACAAGTATTGTGGACCAATTTCACTAATCAGAAAAACACACACCTGGTGTGAAAATAAGGAATAAGCTAACCACAGTCAGAAGAAATGTTTTATTACTGAATGAATTTCTCTCTCTCTCATTGTCATAGTTGTTTTAACCCTCTCTCTAATCTCCAGACAGGACACACACACACACTGTCTTACTAATGCATCAGTCTAAAATGCATTCAGTGCAATAAAGAAATGGTTCTAGTACCATATAAACTGGTACATATTGATTGAGTAACCAGTAATGAGAACTGATAAACCTGAACACACTCAGAGTGATGAAACCACTTGCTGAGAAAAAATATAAACTTCTTCCTAAAATATCATCTAAAACACTGTACAAATTTTCATGGATTTTGGGTTTTAGTGGCATTATGTTCTTGTTTAGACTCTACCTAGTGTGTGCTAGTGTTCATCACTCCCTGCCCATGTTCTCTTTTGGTTCTGTTGGTATGTAACCTGTTGTATTTTGGAATACTTGTGTATTGTCAATAGCTGCACTTCCTGTTTTATTGTGTAATCATTGATGTTTGGTGTCTAGCTTTATTTCCTGTTTGCCTTGATTCCTCATGTGTCTCACCTGTGGCTAATTACCCTACCTTCTTGTGTGTGTATGTGTGTCTGATGGCCACAGCCATGGCCTCACAACCAGTTTAAGAGCGGTAACCTCATGCACTTACTTTTCCTGAGTTTATGCGGTTTTCTTTAGGATTAGTTTATATAGTTTTCATACACATTAGACATTTGTTGCAAATATACAGGACACTTAATTCATTTTACATTATACTTTATTTAGTGACCATAAAGAAGTATCTTTTTGGGAGCGCGCACTATTAGTTACTTTTGGATTGTCATTCTGTTTTAACTATTTTTTGTTTGAGCTTACCAGTTGGATGCCACACCCGGGAGACACTACACTACTAATTGGACACTACCACTGTCGATATGTCTGGAGGGTGGCTTTATTCTCTTCTGGGATATTTTGGGCTTTAGATTTATATTATTTGGGTTTTTTTTAATTTAAGATTAGGTAAAAGTACATTTCTTTTGGGAATACATTTTTTTAGGTAGATTTTGTTGTTGTGTTGTAGTTTATGTAGTAGTGCTGTCAGTCTTCCCTTGTGTATCACAATTGGTCTGATCAGCCAATATAAAAGTCCCCTTTGTTTGTTGTGTAGGAGGTCAGTGGCACAGCCGGGCTGTGAATGGTTGGAGAGATGTCAGAGGGAAGTGATGTGTCAGGAAGTGAATCTGGAATGGACGTAGGTGCCGGTGGCGGGGAAAATGAAAAAGATCGTATATGGCATACTCAAAAGTTAGGTAGCATTAAAAAGGCTAGACAGCTAACCGAATCTTCCCAGTCTGATAAAGATGATGTGCACAGTACGGGGGTAGTAGAAGTAACAACAGAGTTTAAAGTAGTTGTGAAATTGGTGAAAGAGGGCGAGTCATTTAGTAAATGGAACCCGGTTAAGCTTACAAAGGAGATAAACACACTAGTTGGAAACGTGAAATGTCGCGAAAGTTTTATTGGGACGGGTCTTTGTTAATCATCTGTATGACAAACACAAAGAGAGAGCGCTCAGTTTGAGTAAAGTTCTGGGTGAAAATGTAAGCGGAAAGTTGCTTGACAGTGGAAAGTATTTGCGTGGTGTTATTACAGGCATTCCACCTGAGGTCCCAGTTGAAGAAATTAAATCTTCAACTGGGAAGATTAATTGTAGAAGTTAGACGACTAAAAATGAACAGAAATGAGGAAAGGAGTGATAGTTTTTCAGTCATGTTGAAGTTTGAAGAGAGGGTTCTACCAGATAAAGTCTACGTTGGTTACATGAATTATGGCGTTTGGCCGTTTATTCCTCCACCACTTCGATGCTTCAAGTGTCAAAAGTTTGGACATGTCGCGGCAGTATGTAAGGGGAAGCAGAGGTGTGGGAGATGCGCTGGGGATCATGAATATGGGAAATGTGAGGAAGGAGCTGCCTTGAAATGTTGTAACTGTGGAGGTGAGCATAGCTCAGCTTACAGGGGATATGCAGTTAGCAAAAGAGCTGTAGAGGTACAGAAGGTTAAAATCCAAACTGGGGTCTCATATGCGGAAGAGGAAAGTACCTATTCAGCCAACTGTACAGCTGAATAAAACAGCAGCTGTAGAGACACGCAGATCTGCTTGTCTGGGATACAGTAAGATCACAGAGGATACACTACTCGTGAAAAAAGACGACTTTGTTCTGTTCATGGTAGAGGTTATTAATTGCACTGCTCAAGCTGAAAGGAAGACGGAAAAAATTCAAATAATTGTAAAAGCAGCGCAGAAGTATCTCGGTTTTAAAAATACTAGCTGGGAATCAGTGGAAGAGAGATTAAATGAGAGTCAGTTTACATCCCAACCTCAACCATGGAGTGGTGTACCATCTTTCTCATGATAATTATTCTCCAGTGGAATGCGAGAAGTCTCATCAGTAATGGTCAAGAGTTTAAGAAGTACATTTCTGATTTGGTAGACAAGTCCCATATAATATGTATTCAGGAAACGTGGCTTAAGCCTCAGTTAGCTTTTATTATACAAGGTTACACAGCAATAAGAAATGATAGGAAGGATAGACAAGGCGGGGGAGTAGCAACATTTGTTCAAGATGGCCTGAGGTATAAAGTTGAAAATACCAGGCAGGAGCATGAATCAATAGTTGTTAAAATCTGGACAAGTAATGATCAAGTTTCAGTGGTTAACTTTTATAATCCTAGTAAGAGGTTGAGTATTGAGGACTTAGGTGCTGTAAGTGGACAGATTCAAGGAAAGGTGGTGTGGTGATTTTAATTCTCATAATGTATTATGGGGAAGCCTGAATACAGATGCAAATGGTGCGATTATTGAGGAGTTTATTGAAGTAAATTTGCTGGTTTGTGTTAATGATGGTAGAGGTACAAGATATGACTGTTGTAGAAACACAGATAGTTCTTTGGATTTAACATTTGTATTGAGTGGAGTGGCAGGTATCACATCCTGAGAGGGCCTAGTGGGCGGGATTTAACCAGGAAGTGGGTCGGGTTGTCTTGAAATGGGCGGGCTTGAACAGTATGTTATTTTAAGCATGCAATTTATATGGGTTGATCAGAAATTGTTATATTTATTGCTGATTAGAAAACTATTTACATGACAGCATCAGCATTGAGCTTCAGATCAATGGTTTTCATCACGATAACAAACGAACTATATACAGAACAAGTTTTGCAACAATGAATACAACATGCGGTTGAAGAAGAGTTTTCATTCTCAACATAACTTTCTTTTTTTAACTTTCTTTTTTTTATGAACGGTTAACCTGCTCTGAGCAGGTTATGTTCCAGGAAAGAGATTAACTCTGTGGCTGCCTACTGATCAGCTCTATCAGCTCTTTGGAAAATGACATCACCATCTGTAGGAAATCCCACAGACTGTTTTAGCCAATAGGCTGCTTTCTGTTTGCAGCAGTGATGTTCAAGTTAGCGGAGAAAAATATTTAAGTTACTTAGTAAGTTGTCAGTCTGGTAGAACATGTGCAGTGTAGGTCACAGTGTGTCCGTTAAGTCTGTTGTTTCCGCAACTGCTGGAAAAGTGAAGGCGGTTAGCGCTAATGTTGGCTAACAGATCCTCGGTCTGTGACGTTAAAGCAAAGGTTTCGGCGGCAGTGTAACTTTATCTAAATTAGTAACGGAGTAACTTCATGTTAATTAGTCGCATGCCATTACTACCTAACTTGTTAAGAAATGAGAACAGCAGATTGAAGCTAAAGCAGTGTCCTGTACACATAAGTTACTATACGTCCTGATAGTTAAGTTAAATTATATTTCAGTGTCCAGAGGAGTCTGACTGGTTGTTAAAGGAAGGACGCTGGTGACCACGGAGGTGCTGAGGCTATCAGGGATGTAAACTAGTCCTTTTAGCAATTGAGGAGACATTTCTTTTGGATTTTAATGTGCAAACGAAAAGCTTAGTAATTACACAGAAAAAATGCATCAAGGCTTATTGCTGCCCTCTGAATTCTAACGTTAATTAAATCGAATTGTGAGGTGCCAAGAGATTCTCATCCCTACTGCCCAAACAGTATTCCCATTCAATTACTATGAAATGTCTTTTAATGGGCTATGTTTTGTGAAGTGGTTGTCTTTATTTGTCCACTGCATCTGTTAGGGTCTGTCCATAGGCTTGCCATTCATCCGAGTCTCTTACATGATGTTGGTCGGCAACAGGTCTTCTCTTGAGCGATCTCTCGCCACCCTGAGAATGAGTGTCCTTGCTGTAATTATGTTGGGTTTTTGAGCTAAATGCAAAATGTTCAAAATTCATACAGATTGTTCAGAAAGTGAAGAAACATAAATAAAAGTTGTTTTCCTTCGTAAAATGTGTCACTTTATTTTTGTTAACAAAAAATCATTTCGGGAATACTTTCTATAAAGGTCATCGCTATAATGACTTGTAAGTGATTATAACAACTTTTATAATTTCTTATGGACGCATTATATCGTGTTATAAATATATGCATAAGTCATTATAGCGATTACCTTCACAGAAAGTGTTAACATAATTTCTTCTACTTAACTAATGTCTTTATCTATGCGTTATAGATAAAGTTGCAGTGGATTCTCTCTCTGAGGATGTCTTTTCCTCAGTCCCAATGAGTTCATCTTCACATCTTTCCTTGACTACGCAAAGTTTTTCATGAAGGAAGGTCAATGAAAAGAGGTGAGGTCATTATTTTGACGTTGCACTGCAGCCACAGAGTGACTTTTTACAGTAACGGTGTAATCTTTGGTGAATGTCGAGGTTTGATCAGAGAAAGCGCTCTCTTCTTCACTCGGCTGATGAATTTACTGGCCTTTTGAAGTAGATTCCTCTTCTTCTTTGTCTTGACATCAACCACATCTTCAGTTTTAATGGCAGGTGAAGCTCCATCGTTGGAGCCAGCTGTGTGACCATTAATGGCGACAGCCGCACAATTTGTGGCTGTGGCTGAAGGTCCTGCTACATTTGTATGTTTGGAAATATCAGTTTTTAAATGTCCATCCATTAATTCGCTTTTATCACAATGAAAAATAGACACATGATCAGTGGAACATAGAGTCAATCTCTTGTTGATGCCCTCATTACTACTGGAACAGTCCGTTTGTAAATCTTCATCACAGAAACTCTCAACATCTGCCTTGTTGCCACTTAAAGCCTTATTATCTGTGTCCTTTTTGCTGAAACTGGCAGAAGTCGGGTCAGACTTTGAGAAAGTCTTGAGAGCTTTGGAACAAACGGTGTCCAAGACCTTTTCACCCAAACTGGCAATAAACTGCTCACTCTTTGTGAAGGTCTTGACATCTATGAAATGATGGGTGCCTCCATCCCTTGAAGCCTGGTCGTCAGTGAGCTCCAAAACAGGGTCAGTGGTATAACTGTCTGTTTTATCCAATTTGAAAACAGTCATCAACTCGAGGGCATCTTTTGCATAGGAGCTGGTGTCCACTAAATTAGCCATGTGAACCATTGTGATGAAAGTGTGTTTCAGGGCTTTCTCTGGCATGATGCGATGTCTAGCGTCCATATGCAGACAAGCTTTCAGGAGGTTATAGAATGCCATCTTGTCTAGAAGCTCAACAGGATCCTGGATCACTGGGTAACTCATTACGGCATCCTCAAAGTCCATGGCTGCGCTAAAAAACTTCCACGACACTTTGGGTTCATTACCAGTTGCCTTCTTGTACTCACTTGGCAGCTTTAGTCTCCACCGTGGAGTAACAGAGCCCTTCTTCTTACTGAAAAACTTCCAGGTGTTTTGTCCAGCACTCAGCAGGTCATCGGATGGCTGACCCAGCATGTGCACAATAGCTTTCATCCTATGATATGGACAATCTCCTTGGAAGAAGTGGAAGCCAAAGTACAGGTACACCAGGATGCATCCCAGTCCCCACATATCCACAGCTTCAGACAAGGGGAGGCCCAAGGTCACCTCTGGAGCCCTGTATGCAGCAGCCTGTATGGTCTTCCCAACCTTTAGTTTTGTCACTGGAGTGGCCAGACCAAAGTCGATTATCTTAATCCTGAAGGGCTGATGCTTCTGATTGATGAGCATTACATTGTCCGGTTTCATGTCTGTGTGAACAATGCCAATACTCTTCAAAGCTTTGAATGCTTCTAGCAGCTGGAAGAGCAAAGGGCGAATTTCCCCATGACTCAGTGGAATGTATTTTCTCTCATGCATCATTTCGGCAAGGCTCTTGTCCAGCATCTCGAAGGCCAGGCACGAGAGGTTGTTGGAGGTGAAACTATCTATGAATCTCACAATGTTATTCTTGTCTGGGTCAAGAGCCCTGATTGCATTTAAGATGTACACTTCCCTTTGATTTTGGGCATCCTTAGCCATTTTGTGGATCTTAACTGCCACCAACTTGTTGGTTTTCACATCAACACACTTAACAACTTTTCCAAAACTTCCCTCTCCACTTTTCTTCAGCACCATGTAGTTGGTGGACCTGCTGGAGAGTATGTCATGCCTCTGTACGTCATATTGTATCTCTTCAGATGGAGATGAATATAAGGAAGGCATTTTTGTCAGATGTTTTCAAATATTACTATTATATGCTATAACACAGTATAGTGGAACACGTATGCTTCTTACACTCGCGTAGTAGTAGATAGTAAATGATCAGACTGAAGCTACAGGTCAGATTAATAACCTTTGATTTTTACCTTTGATGTAGAACTGTCACGATGACATCACAATGGAATAAGGAAGAGTTGTAAATTCTTTTTTTTTTGTTCAAATATAAACATTTTTAAAAAAAAACTTTTGGCAAGAATGTTAGCGTGTGTGTGTGTGTGTGTGTGTGTGTGTGTGTGTATATATATATATATATATATGTATGTATATATATATATATATATATATATATATATATATATATATATATAAAATAAAGACATTACATTAAAACTTTACGAGCAAAAGCTGGAACAAGTGAGTGTTGTGAGATTTTTGGGAGTTAATTTTGACGAAACTTACCTGGAAGCAGCACATAGAATATGTTCAAAACAAGTGTTAAAAAGTAAATAATTTGTTGAGGTGTTTGTCTGGTCAGAGCTGGGGAGCTGCAAGAGGACCATTGTTAAGGATAACCAGGCCCTCATGAGGTCTTCCCTTGATTATGGCTGCCTAGCATATATGGGAGCTGCTGAAAGTCATTTGATTAAGTTGGACAGAAAACAATCACAAGGGTTGCGTATTTGTTGCGGAGCTTTTAGATCGTCTCCTGTTGCAGCTTTGCAGGTTTAGACTGGAGAACTTCCGATACGGTTAAGGCGAGTTAAACTAATGTATGCGTACTGGGTCAATCTCCAGGGTCATAGTGGTGTACACCCAGCAAAAGCTGTGTTGCAGGATTGTTGGGAACATCAGGAGTCTGTCTACTATAGTTTTGGGTGGATTGGAGGTATTAAAGCTCAAAATGCAGGCCTGACACAGTTAAAATTCAGTTCGACTGTACCATGTTCACCTATACCTCCATGGTTGTTTGTTATGCCAGTAGTGGACTTGCAGCTACAACTGGCACTGAAAAAGAAAAGTAGGGGTACCCCAGAATGGCTTGTTGTTCAAAACTATTTTGAGCGGTTTGAGGAGCACCTTGTACTATATACTGATGGGTCTAAAGATCCCAACAATGGCAGAACAGGAGCTGACAGTGAGTATTCCACAATATAACATCAAAATAAAAGAAGAACTTCTGATTATCTTGCAGTGTATACTGTTGAACTCACTGCCATTGCCTTAGCTCTTAACTGGTTGCTTATGAATTGCATTGGAGGCATAAACAGAGCTGTAGTTGCCTCAGACAGTCAAGCTGTGTTATTGAGCAGACTAGATCTCTTATACAAAATATATCACAAATTGTTTCAGCTGCATAGTTATGATGTCTGTGTTCAGTTTGTCCATGTAGGTGTTGATGGAAATGAAGAGGCCGATATTCTAGCTAAACAGGCCCTGAAATTGGATGTGATTAACATCAATGTTCCTTTGTGCAAAGCTGAGGGAAATCTATTATTCAGAGTAAAGTGATTGGGATGTGGCAAGAGCAGTGGGATAGTAATGACACTGGCAGACATCTTTACTGTGTGCAAAGACATGTGGGAGGGGGTAGGTCTAGGGATGGAAGCCGGAGAGAAGAGGCAGTGCTGACATGTTTGAGGATTGGTCTCAATAAATCTTTGTTCCGAATAGGGAAACATCAGAGAGGAGCCTGTGATTATTGCGGTCAGCCAGAAACAGCTGAGCATGTCCTAATAGAGTGCAGTAATTACAAGGAAGAGCGTAATTATTTAACATCAGTCCTCCATAAAGAAGGGAAAACGCTTACTTTAGTTAATCTCTTAGGAGATATATCTAAAAGTTTTAAAAATCAAGTTATGAGGTTTCTCTAAAACACAGGGGTTTTTTACCGTATTTAATATGTGCATATTTATTCCATAGGCATAGGTGTGCATAGGTAAATAACTCCCATAGATAATTCCCTCAGACTATTCCCGACGATCACACTCCATACCGGTAGGTGGCGGTAAATGCACCTTAAGTTGGTTTGCCAACCGCCAACTAAACTCTAAAAGAAGAAGAAGTGTAGGAGGTCAGTTGTATTTTGAGTCTGTTATGTTCAGAGCTTTAGTTACTGTTTGTTTAGCTGACCTCTTTTATGGGCCCAAAACTTTATCTTTATTTTTTGTAAATAAATAACCTTAATTTTGAACTTCCCTTGTGTTTCCTCTTGCTTGGCTGCTTGGTCCCTCACAGTGTCCCACTATATATTTACCCTCAGTTGTGTTCAGTGTTTGTTGTGTTGTAGTCATATGTTGATTGTTCTTACTTGCTTTTTATATGGACATCCTGGAAGTGACTTATCATTAAAATGGACCTGCAAACAGATCCAGCTTCGTTTAGTGTCTGCATTTTGGGTCCAGAATCTGTTTCCCATCTGTTGCACTCAGCCTTGCTGACACCAACATGCGGGCAGAAAGAGTGTTAAAACCTGTCCCAACTGAGAAAATCTCCAAAACTTCACAAGCAGCAGTCAATAAATAAGACAATCTCCAAATCTTCATCAAATGGAAGGAAAAAACAATGACCGTGAGAGGATTTGGAATATACATCATTATGGTTAATTTCTAAATTGTTCATTGATGTTATTTGTCTCTGTGTCGGCGCTATAATTTACTGACTATCTGTCCAGGGTGTGCCCTGCCTCTTGCACAATGTCAGCTGGATTGGCTCCAGCCGCACGTGAATCTGTAAAGGATAATAATAATAATAATACATTTTATTCAAGGCGCCTTTCTTGGCACTCAAGGACACCATACAGAACATTTAAAGGCAGCAAAGCTAGAAAATAGAACATTAAAACAAGATAAAAGCAAAATTTACATCAAATGTGGTAGGCAGTTTTAAACAGATGTGTTTTGAGTTGCGATTTAAAATGGGAGAATCAATCGATGTTTCTGAGGTGAGGTGGTAAAGAGTTCCAGAGACGGGGGGCAGAGCGGCTGAATGCTCTGCTCCCCATTGTGGTGAGACGAGGAGGGCGGACAGACAAGTGTAAAGAGGAAGAGGATCTAAGGGAGCGGGTGGAAGTTGGACCCTGCAGGAGATCAGACAAATATGGAGGGGCAAGGTTGTGGATGGCCTTGAATGTTAACAGAAGGACTTTGAATTGGATACGGGACAGGACCGGGAGCCAGTGAAGCTGTTGGAGAACAGGAGTGATGTGGTGGAGGGAGGGTGTTCGAAGTTATGATGCGGGCAGCTGAATTCTGGACCAGCTTTCATGAGGACGAAGGTCGGGGGTGAACCAAGGGCGGAAACAGAAAAGGAAACAGATCTATTTTTTTAACAGAGCAAGGGAATTAAGAATGTTATGGAGTTGTAGTGAGAGACCAGAGCATCGGGGGTGGATAGGTTGTGAGTATCAGGAAACCAGAAGGAGTGGATACTTGAAGTGAGAGTGGCAAGATTAATGTTCTTTATATTCCGAAATGAAATAAGACGCAATATTTTAGAAATGGAGAGAGTGAGTTTCAATGTAAATGAGAGGAGAAAATGGTCAGATATGGGGAGTTCAACGGCTGTAAGGTGAGAAGGGGTGACACCAGAACAACAGATTAAATCCAGAGTATGTCCTTTGGAGTGTGTTGGGAAAGTAGCATATTGTTGGCATCCAAAACTCTCTAAGCAGGAGGTGAAGTCTTTAGTAAGAGGCAGATTGACATTGTCCATGTGGATATTAAAATCGCCCAGCAGTAATATATTTGGTGAGAGGGAAGATAAGTAAGTGAGAAAAGCAGTAAAATCATTTAAAAATTCGCTCTTTAGTTTAGGGGGGCGATATACAGTTGCAAGCATTAGAGGATGGATGCAGAGGCAGACTGGGGCAAAACTTGGCCCAGGAATTTTCTCTAGTCAGCTGGTTTTTCAAAGCATTTTTGGGGGGCTCTGAGTCTTTAGAGACCTTTCTTCCTGCATTCTTGAGAATTTAATGCAAATATAGTACATCGCGAAATTAGCCATTACAATACATTTTCAGAACTAGAAACGCATATCTAGCTCTCAAGTTTAGTAATCACCTCAGCTAAGCCCTTGAGTACTAATAAATAAATAAAATGGTAGAAGGGGTCTAAGGACTCTGCTTTTGACCTTTCGAAAATATTCACTTCATGGATTGTGTGATTGACTCACATAACCAATTATATTAAAATGGCCCCACCACAGTCTGGGCCAGTAACTACGCTCTGTGGACCAGTCAATCAAAGCACATACCAATCGACTTTCAGCTGCAGTTTTTTTTGTCTGTTTAAATACTGTTTGGTTTATCAGCCTAATTGTCCAGCAGCCCAACAGGAAAACTCCCAGTACTTCTCGATGGCCATCCGCCTAGGGATGGATGGACCATAAAGGATGTGCAGGGAGAAGCAGGAGCTGAAGAAGTGTTTCAGGACTTCATCTGTCACGCATCCTTGTCTGTCGGTTTTGTGTTCTTGGGTACCTGTTTCAGCCCGCTTCCCTTCTCATGTTTGGAGTTTGCCTGTGATTCAGTTAGTTTGTCTGCTTGATCTGTTCTGTATTTTGAGTTCCAGTCCTGTTTGTTTGTTGTCTTGTGTTCACTTTCTCTGTTTGCTGTTCTGTTTGGTTTAGTGTGATAGTTGTCTTAGTCTGAGTTCGTTACATCTGCTGTTATATTTTATATTTGATTATGGCCCGTGTTATAGTATAACTTGAGCAACAGAGACACACATACAGTAATAAACAGAATCACAAAGAGTTGGGATGTAATGCTATTATTCGGTTTGTGTTTCTTATCTTTTTCTCCAGGTAATTATTGGAGAAGACGGGATATGTGGTTTACACTTCTCCCATGCCTGTGCTGATGGTGTAACCCATTTGAAGTTGGGCGGATATGTTATAGAAAACATGTAAGTAGACTGAAAGTAAATGAGCTTCTGTAAGTGTGAGTGTTTTGATGCATTGCTGTCATCTCATACTTGAAAGTTCAGCAATGAAGTCTACACATTGGTTTGGAGAGCGGACAGTTGGAAGAATTCTTCTCTTTATTTATGCTTATAGCTACAAGGCAGAGCTACTGAAATGTGCCATGCTGGGTTTTGTTTCTGTGTAAATTAATTGTTACTCAGCAAAATGCATTGTGTCCATCATTGAGGTCTAACAAACGTGTTGAATGCATGTTGCATTTCCACCGCTCTCAGAAATAATCAAAACTTGGTGTGTCATACTTAAATTATTGACTAATAATGACTTAATGACTCCTTTTATTTACAGAAGACAAGAAGACGTAACTTTGGCATCTAAAACATTTTGGTAGATGAAGTGATTTTGTGAGTGTTATCATCGAATGAGTTTCCTTCTTTAAAAAACATTTGCAAAGCTGATTTTTTTTTCTGACCTGATTCTCTGAACACTAACAGCTAGACAGCTAGCAGAGCCTTCAAATTTGGATCACCTGTGAGCAGTGCTTGAAGTGGGCAGGTAAAGGCACTCACTAGTTGCCGGTGCGTTTTTCTGCCCTCTCATATCAGGTTCACTGGGCGCTATGTGGCGCTCACCTGTTCCCATTCTCATCTGTCTGCAAACGTCTGTCGGCGGAGACAAAGTAGGGAGAAGTTTGGGTGACTTTCATGCGGTGTGTGTGCATAAAGTTGTTTGTCAAACTCACTTTTTTTGTGAACCAATCAATCCCAGTCTGGATGGAACAGGACCTTAAAAAAAAGGTTGATGTGCTACAGTAAACTTTTGAAGAGTTGAACGTGTTGTTCTGCACGAATGGGAACCTAAACTAAAAATAAGCTGGTCACCTGAACTGAGCTAACCCAAAGTCCTTATAGGCAGTCATGCCACTCTGCCGGCATCTTGGCAACGCCTCTAGGCAGCTATTTTGGACTAACAAGACCAGGCTCCTAACTGAATGAATGGGGGAAGAGCCAGAACTGTACTTTCACTGGTCACTGGGACATAAAAACTACATGAATAGAATCACCAGTAAAATCTAATAAAAATCCCTACAAAAGTTTGACAACTTTGGCTCAAAATAAGGTTTAAAATTTTTTTAACTGATTGGTTATTCTTCTACTACGCATGTGTGACTACTACTACGCATGAGCAATAGAAGTAAAACAGACCCTTACTTTAATTCGTAGGGATACCAACAAAGGATGACCAACTGTCATTTGAGATATTCCCTCTGTCAAGCGACACAATACAACAACCAATACACCCTGGTGTTCTTGTCTGGTTTTACTTCCTGTGTTTTTGATCTCATTGATTGTCTACTTTGTGTTTCACCTGGTCTTGTTACCTCCACCCCCTTAAGAAGTCTTCGGTGGTTTGCTCCCCTCACTCAGTGCCGGTTCATTGTTTCTTTCATGTTCATGTCTGCATCAACTACTTTATTTTTTCTGGATTATGCCTCATGTCTTTTGGATTTACGGATAATTCACCAGTCTTAATTTTGGATTATCATGTTTATTGTGTTCCTCACCTGTAAGTGTTCATAGGTTTGTTTGGATAAATCTCACTCACCATCCCTCTGTCTGGTTTGGGCCAAAACCTCTGTATTTTCATGAGGCTGAACAGCTAGTCACTGAACCGAAACCCCTTCTGCAAACTGTATCCTGCTTGCTAGCCCCCAGATTGCACCCACTGACCAGCTCCAAATCACGGCCCGGCTCGTTGTCTTCATCAAAGCCTTTGTTTGGCATAAAAATCAGCCAGAAACTGGAGTAATGGATAAGCAAATGCTATCAGCAAAATCACTGTGTGATACTGCAGAGCTACAGACTTTGACCTGCTCTGTATGTTCAGTTCAGTTTAAATTGTATCTATACAGCACCAATTCATAACAGAAGTTAACTCATTTACTTTCACAAAGAGCAGATCTAGACCGTACGTAATATAATATGAGGTCTCAAGAGGGAGGAGAGACACAAGAAACTACAAAACTACTGAAAAAGGAAAAGTCGAGTTAGTAACGTGCATTAATGAGAGAAGAATGCATGCAGGAACGGGGGGTAGAGAGGAAGGAGAGAGGAGCTCAGTGCATCATGGGATGTGGAGTTTGAATGTTCTCCCTAGATCTGGCGTTGGTCCTTGGGCGCGCTGCACGGTTGCCCACTGCTCCTAATTAGGATGAGCTAAATGGATGTGTTGACATGTGACAATAAAGTGGTTTTGATCTGACCTTAGCCAGACCCAACTATAAGCTTGATCAAAGAAAGTCTTGAGCCTGGGACCTGATTCCACTGGACAGGAGCTTGATAGCTGAAGGCTCTGGCTCCCATTCTACTATTATAGACTCTAGGAACCGCAAATAACTGCATTCTGGTTGTGCCATGTTCTAGTGGGATAATGTGGTACTATAAGCTCTTTAAGATAAGATGGTAGCTGACCATTAAAACCATTATAGGTGAGCAGAAGGATTTTAAATTATATTCTGGATTTTACAGGGAGCCAGTGCAGAAAAGCTAAGAATTATCACTTCTTTTTCTAGATCTTCTCAGTAAACATGCTGCAGCAGTCTGGATCAGCTGGAGAGTCTTATGGACTTATTTGGCAGTATGATAATTAGGAATTGGAATAATTCAGCCTGGAAGTAACAAATGTGTAGACAAGTGTCTCTGCATTATTCTGATACAGGATGTTCATGATTCTACCATGTTACTTGGGTGAAAAAGGCAGTCCTAGAAGTTTTATTGTGGAGTTTAAGAACATATCTTGATCAAAGATAATTATAAGGTTCTCCAGTGCTAAAGGCCAGAGCGATACCATCCAGAGTAACAATATCTTTAGTTAATGCATCTCTGAGTTTGGGGCCAAGTACAATAACTTCAGTTTTGTCAGTGTTATTAGAAAATTGCAGGTCATCCAGGTTTTTTCATCTTTAAGGCATGCTAGAAGTTCAGCCGACATGATTAACTTTGGCACGGATAGAGGATTCATGGTTAAAATGTACGAACGTATGATAAATAGGACTTAAACCAGCTTAGAGCAGTTCATTAATTAACAATTAAATGCATTTGTTATAGGATGTGATGGTCAAAATGTTAAATGTAGCACTAAGATCCACCAAGGCGAGTAAGTCCTTTGTCTGAAGCATTTTTAAGGCTATTTGTTATTTTCACCAGTGCTGTCTAACTGAAAATCCTCAAATACACTGCTGTTATGTACACGGAGTTTGTTGAAAATATTTCTTCCCTTTCTTTTGCCAGGATGTACCAGCAGTGCTGTCCAGTTTTGGAACCTGTCTCCCTGCGGACGTTCAGACTCGGTCGTCTAGCTATTATAAATTCCACCTCGAGTGCATCAGCTGCCTTTGTCAAGGCCTTTGACGATCCCAAAAAACAAGTCTGATGACCCGGAAACTTCTAATGCAACTCTATGGTTACTCAAAGTTGGTCTATTTTATGAAGAATCAGAATATCTTTGACAAGTTTAAATCAGGTTTCTATTCCCTTCCCAAAACTGTCTTTAGAGTAGTAGTTCATTCACCTCTGGTTCACTCCCACAAGTACTTAAACTGGCTGCTGTCACCACAATCCTCAAAAAACTCCACCCTCATATGACCAGTTTCCATCTCCAAACTCTCCTTGTTGTCATAAAGGTGTTGTTGCCTCTCAAATCATAGCCCACCTCATCTGTAATGACCTGTTCGAAGCATCTAAATCCAGTTTTGTCTTATAGCACAGCACAGAAACAGACGGGTTAGGGTTACAGACAGGTGATAATATTGTGGTTTTATGGACCAGCTTGAAAATTGTGTTATCAGAGATAATGCCTTAGGTTGCTAATCAACAAGTGATGAGATGTAACATTCCTGTGTTCTTCCTGTTTTGCACAGAACTCAGAGAAAGCTGATTTACTGGAGAAAGCTCTTAAAGCACACAAAAAGAGCACTGACATGGTGAGTATCATTCACAGCACCACTGGTGGTAGGTCCAGTTTATTATCAGTGCAAAGATGCCTTTCAGCAACACCTGTTGTTCAGGCTCACTATAAATGATTGTAAAAATCTGATCCATAAAATGAAGTTTAAATTGTATTTTTTGTGTGTTTGTTATTGTTGGTAATACATTATGAAAAGTTTACAAGCGCTACGACTTTCACTATGATCCTAACAGGCAGTCAGCGGACAGATGATCTACAGACACCTCTTGGGTCTTAAGATGCAGGCTGTTGAGAAAAACCTCTCCATGCCTGATCTCTTCACAGACACCTCCTACGCTAAAGGCTTTGACTTCAGAATCATTACCTCTCAGGTAAGGGTCAGGGTTTAAACTGTGACATACAATTTAAATAAACTATTTTGAAACTTAAGATCCACCATGCAAAAAGTTAATTGGTTACCTAGAACTATATCCAGTGCCTCCCCTTCTAGCAGTGGCTCAGAGTTTGATGGTCGCTGTGAAACAATAACCACTTTCCTAACGTAAAACTGGTTTAGTGTGTACCTGTATCTGGCTGATACTGGCACTCTGACAGCTACTATTGCATCTCTGATTGGTTCATGGTCTCTCCAGACTTTGGCTGACTGCTCAGTTCCACTCAGTCAAAATCCAGGGTGGCCAGTTTAAATGTTTTTAATGGGCTTTATTCTGCGTCCTGAAGTCTGATGCCAAAGTCAAGGAAATATTTAACATTGCTTAATAGTGGGGAGGCATGTGCTCCCAAAAAAGTCTAGCCTGTAGATGGCTATAGAGACAACCCTGTAACATCAGAAGCAGCAGCCCATTAAACCACAGTTCATTTTCATTCTGCTCTGTGATCACCATCACCGTGTTTCAATGCAGCCAAATTCACAAATTAGTTGTTGTCATTTACACATTTTTCTGTTTTTGTTGTCAGAAAACCAAACAACAAATAAGGTATTTATTTTTCAGGGAATGTTTCATGTAGAAAATATATCAGGGCTGTGCACTTTGTATGATGTCAGTATGTCTACATCGGTGCCGGTTAGCAGTGTTGCCTCACAGCAAGAAGTTCCTGGATCATAATCACAGATCACGCCGACTCCAGAGGCTAAAACCCCTGCATCACTTTGTAAATTATGGTCCCATTTAGAGTAAAATAGACGATAAAGCAGCAAAAGCTTTTGAGGGTGGCATTGCGTAATCCCTCCCCTGCTCCACCCACTTGTGCAAAGATGGTAACTTCTGGTTCCAAAAAAACATGATGGCAGCCGTTAAAATGCCAAACCAATGGTTGACATCACAATGGCTACTCCCGCATCTTTTAAACAGTCTATGGTTATAACAAGACGTTTTGTCATGGTGACAGCCATACACTGTTGAAAATGCTTTCTTAGCCCCAAAACAAGATTAACTTAATCTCACAGAAAGACAAGTCAGAGGTCCCTGTGCTACAACGGTAACTAACCACTGCATACTCACTTCTGTCCCTGTTCAAAAGGTAACGTCCAAGTTTGGCTGGACATGTCTTGGCCCTGAACAACCTGGTACATACTGTATGTACTATAGTATTATGGATGATCACATTTATATCATCGTCACCACTTTGGAAGCTCCCAACACCTGCAAAGAAACTGATGCAGCCCACCTAATCCGGGCCATGGAGGATGCACTGTTGGACATGAAGACCCTGCTGGGACAAACACAAAGAGTCGTATTGTGAACCTAATCCAGACTTAAAACAATAGTTTGATATTTTGTGATATTTGCTCTTTCAGTTTCTTGCAGAGGGTTAGATGACAGGATCATAACACTCTCATGTCTGTCCTTTTAAATGTAAAGCTGCAGCTGGAAGATTAAGTCCAGCACATAGCTCTTCATAAAACCACAAGTTGTTTTATGTTTCAGTTTTTGTATGGATTAAATGGACATAATGTGTTAAATAGTGAGCTTTAGAGGTGCTGGTGGGTGGAATTGTTTCCAGTCTTGGTACTAAAGTACAAGCTACATTATAGGCTAAGTCATGGAAATAAAACTATTTTAGATGGTGGAGTGCTGAGGATGAATTAAAGCTGGGGTAGGCAACTCTGGGCAATGGGTTTTTTTCAGTTGAAAGTATCAAACTGAAAAAAATCCCACCCCCTCCCTTCTTTTAACCATTTAACCCTATTTTGAAGTAATATTCAATGCTGAGATATGAGTGATTTGATATCTTTGATTTGATATTTGATATCTGGCACTCCTTCCACAGACGTTTTTGAGCATTAAACGCGTAATTTCCTGACTTCTGGAGAAGTACTCTGCACCAATTTATTGTGGAAATGTCTTTTTTGTATAAAAGGAAACACAAAATTCAGCCGACAGGTGACTGTTGAAAATATTAAAAAATAATGCAGTAATCTGCAGCTTGTTCTTTTAGCTGAAGTTACTTTTTGGACGATCCACATTTGTTCTTTCTATGTTTACAAAAAACCTTTCTTAAAGCAGTTTCAATTATTTAACATTTTCTATCGCAAGCAACATATTTAACAAATGCTTTTAAAAAGTGAATATATATATAGTAGGTCTTGGCAGAGAGGCTGGAGGTAAGTCAATTTTGTGTGAAAATTGCGTTTAGTCAATATAGATAATAGATATGAAGTCAGAGATATGGTGCCCATAGAAAATACTGTATCTTATTTGCAACTTGACACTGAGGCTTGTAGACCTACAGTCTGACAACCAGTCTGCCAATGGTGTAAGTATTATCTGAAGGACATCCACAGGTGAACACTTCCTGCTGTGCTGTGTGTTTTACAAATATTAGAGTATTATACAATTATATAATACGGCACTATAAGGCACTATATAACATTACAATTATGACAGTTTCAGTTAAGAGCAGTGATATTTTTAGCTACTCACACATTCAGTCGATCCACTATTGTCTGCCACACTTTCTTTCGCTGTTTCATTGCTGTTACTTTTTCTTTTATTTATCATTTTTCCTTACATTTGCTTTTATTCCATATAAACATATTCACTGATGCTCGTTGTGTGCAAAGTATGGTGCACGCGTCTTCTCCAATTATGAAACCTAATAACCACAAAATGCTATTTTAATTCAGGTTAGTGAAAAATATGCAAAACACATATAAAAGAACATGGAATAACTGAAAAAAAAAAACACGGCGTGACTGCTGACTGAAGAGACAAGAGACCAGGATTAACTAAGTCTGGCTGTTAGCCAGGTCTGGACCAGGCTAGCTGCACAGAATAAATCACCATGGTAACTCATGTGCTGCTGCTTTCGTGAAACCGAATCAGGGCTTAATTCAGCCAGGATATGTGGAAAATCCTGGCTTAATCCACTATCTTGGTTTTGTGAAACAGCCCTCAGGATAAACTTTTCAGTTCAGTTGTGTTTATGCATTTTGATCTGGTTCCGTCTGCTCCACCTGTGATCACTCTGCCTGCTTGTATGTCTGCGTCTGATTGCCTCCACCTGGTCTTGGTCCCGTCCTACTCGTTACCTAGTATTTAAATGTTTGCTTGGTTGTTGTGTTCAGTCTTTGCTATGTCCTTGTCGAATCTTGAGTTTTCTGCTGTGCCATGTTCTCCGTGCTTTTGGATTTACCCAGTGGATTATATTTCTGAAGATACCTTTGTTTGGACATATGCCGCAGTGCTCCCAGCGTAAGCGTACTTTGTTTAATTTGAATAACTCTTTGGTTTGAACTGCATCCTCCTGGCCGTTGTCTGCATTTGGGTCCACACCCCTGCTCCTTGCCACTGCAGTCTGCTGCCTATGACACTGGTGCTTATGCTTCACCAGTGGTTCTAGTCAGAAAAGCTGATGGTAGACTACAACTGTGTGGACTATAGGAAGCTAAACTCCAAGACCCGCTGTGATGCTTTTCCTTGGGACCCCATTGATGAGTGTTTGGATGCCCTGCACAATGCAAAGTTCTTTTCCACTACAGAACGTGCTAGTGGGTATCACTAGGCTGCAGTTCACGAGGATGACCTGCACAAGACGGCATTTAAAACAACCTTTAGGCTGTACGAGTATTCTCAGTCGCCTTATCAGAGTATGTAATGGGCCAGCCACTTTTCAGAGACTGATGCAGGTGATGAAGAGTGACTTGGTGTTGCAAATCATGCCTCTGTACTTGGATGACATTTTGGTTGCCCTCACAATCAGGAAGATCATCCAGAAAGGCTTCATATGTTTCTCCAGAGACTGAAGGAGACAGGTCTTAAAGTCAAAGTGATGACATGTCACTTTTACCAGCTTGAAGTATGTTTCCTTGGTCACCGGATATCTGATGAGGGCATTGGTGTCTCGGTTGCAGTCCTATATCAACAGCAGGGCAAGAACAAAAGAGTGACTTGCCAGTAAGAGGGTGCACAATGCGGAGAAAAATGACCTCCGAGGCTAGGCAGGGCAGTGACGGGAGTCACTGGCAGGGCAATACCCTCACTCAGCCTGGCTACTCTAAAATAGTGCTGCTCACAGATCCCACCCGAGAACATTTAGACAGTTCTGGGATAGGAAAACCCACCTGTAGGGAGAAAACAGGGTTAGCCAAGTCTGTAGTTTCCTTATGTAGGCACTGGCAGTGGTATCTTAATTAGCTTAGTAAAAAAGTCTCTGTTGTCTGTTAACTAAGTCTGTAGACTTAATTAACAGACAACCACATAAGGAACAGCTACAAAGTGAATGTAAAAAGCTTGCATGCAAGTTGTTTGCAAAGTAACATCTCACCTTAATCAATGCTACAGTGAGTAGGCCAAAAAAAATACCATAGTGACTCCAGTCAACCCAGTTTTCAGATGACAGAGCTGACTGCTTCTTCTGCGCCATGTGACCTGCCACAGAAAACAGTCTCTCGCATGCCACTGTTGAGGCAGGTGTTGCCAAGCACCGTTGTTCAATATTTGCCAGCTTACCATGGGCACCCTTTTGGGCAGACCACCACTGCTATGTCACTATGCTGACACTGGGCTTTGCCCCATACCTGTCTAGAGTTTTGTCTGTGGACAGTGTCTCATCATCAAAGCCCTCTGACTTTGACCTATTACTAAGACAGCCGTCTTCTTCTTTTGTGGTTCAGGTTCCATTTTCCCTCTGATGCATACAGACAGACAACCTGCATCATAGCTCTCCTATGAGGTTCTCTTTCCTTCAGCATCTCTCTTAGCTTTTGACACACCTCTTCCCTCTCTCCTCTGAGCCAACACCTGAGGTCCTTGAAACTGGGATGTAGAGCTGTTGCTACCATGACATGAAAACAAAATGTGAAAAGAGAGGTAAATCACTTAACCTGCATTGCTCCAGCAGTGTTTCCAACTTTGCCAGCCTGTTATATTCAGCTGAGGGTCACGGTTTGGTTTTATCTGTCTGTTTTATTTGGAATCTAGCTTTCTTTTCTGTTTTGTCCTCTTTTCCCCTAATGTTTTACCCGTTTGTCCCCCCTTCCTGCTCGTTTGTATCTGTATACCCCTTTTTGCTACCAAAACAGCCCTGCCCTTCGTGGCATGGAGTCCTCTGAAGGTGTGCTGTGATATCTGGCACCAAGACGTTAGCAGCAGATCCATTAATTCCTGTAAGTTGCCAGGTGGGGTTTAGAAATTCAGTGTTATTCGCTTCACCTGGTCATAATGTTATGGCTGATCAGTGTATATTGTACTCATTTCTGTTCAGTCCTTGTCAAATTGTTGTCTTTTGTCCATGTTGTCTGCTCAGTACCTCTGCCTGGAACTCTACCTGTATGTTCATTTGTATGTATTGTGGATTCACATTTCACTCCAGCCTGTCTGTTTTGATTATTGTTGCTGTTGTTGCCGGTGGATTGTTACTACTTGTCCTGTTGGACACTTACTTTGGATTTCACTGTATTTGCACTTTGCCACGCTCTGTACGTGTGTGGAACGTTACGCTTTTTCTTTCATTAATAAATAAAAACTCATCCTGACGTGTCAAGCCTGCTATTGGGTCATAAAAGCTGCTACCTGTCTGAGCACACGTCACAGTAACTGACAGGCAGCAGAGCAGTGGTTATCAACTCCTCTCATATAGCAGAAGCTCTTCTCCACGCATCACAATCTCCATCTAAAAAATTTTGTTAGGTACAAAGTGTTCAGCCTCGGTTCATAGGAATTTCCTTGAAAACGCAATGCTGAGAATTTGCAGCAGAGCTCTGGTAAGTAAAAAAAAAACCTTTAGTTAATTTTACCTGTGCTTCCTGCTTTCTTACAGTGCAGACGCTTTTGCTGCTTGCTCTTGCCTCTCCTTGCATTCTTTTGCTTTATTTTCGCTTAAAGTCTCATTTTTTTTACCCTGCTAGAAGTCAGCAGCTCTTGGATACTTTTAAATCACTGGGACTATCAGATAAAGTAGGCTCCTGCCATACTTTAAAAACCTTTTGTGGCACAAGCCTGTACCGCATTGATGGAGCTATAGCTAATGCTAATTAGCAACAAGATGCCCCCCTTCTCCACGGACGACTTCTACAAACTTCTACAGAAAATTACAGTGCTGGAAACGAAGATCCAAAGATTAGAAGTGAATGTGGAAGTGAATGGATTATGTGGGAATGACACCACTTTCCCGTGGAGCCAAAACAGTGGACAAGAGCACGCTAACACACGGCTAATTAGCACCAACAAGACTACCAAGAAGCAGGAGGCCTGTGTACTGGGTAATAAATCTAAAAGTGGGAGTCCTCCCTGGAACGCTCTGGGTGCAAAGCCTAAGAGTAAATCATTTCCTTGGGAAATGGGAGGACGAGTAACAGGCAGAACACAGCGCCCTGAGATTTGTGATGCGACGGGCTGGCCTGCATTATCATCCAGGCAGAGCGCCTCTTCAACCCCTGTTCTTGGTAGGACACAGCCGTGGACAAACTCTGATTGTGGGTGACTCTGCTGTAAACAATGTAAGAAGCATGTGCAGTAAGAACACCAAAATACTCTGCTTTCCAAAGGATACGGTGTCTGACTTGGCAGAAAGAATCCTGCATATCGTGGCTGAACATCCTACTGTGAAAAACATCATACTGCACATCGGGACCAATGATGTTGTGAAGCAACAGTCTGAAGTGTTGAAAGAGGACTTTAATAATCTGTTGAACACAGTCAGTTCATTGAATGCTGAGGTGTTTATCAGTGGCCCTATACCGCCAGTCCGAAGAGGGGCTGAGAGATTCAGCAGACTGATGGCACTGAACAGGTGGCTCTCAGCGGCATGTGCTGTCCATTCAGTGCATTTCATCGAAAACTTTTACATTCTGTGGGGCCGCAGGGAGACATCTGAGCCAAGAGGAAGAGCCTCCACCTCTCTCACTGAAAACCAACAGTGAGGATTCAACATCTCTACCCCCCCAATCCCCATCTCCAGACACAGTTTCTCCCCTCTGCTGGACTTCACTGATCACATGGAAGACCTGGTTAGAGCTGGGACCAAACTCACTCCGCACACCTTCCCTCGCTCCACTCCCATTTTCTCTACCCTAAACCCCCCTCCACTGGCTCTAAGTCCTCCAGGTTTGACACACGTTTCACAAATACAACGCCCAACCCGCCCTCCCGCTCCGCAATGCGTGGTTAAAAATGATAATTTAGATACAAATGTTATTGATGCCATTGCACCAGCCAAGGAGAAGGTGGTCTCTGGTAAGAGAAGATCTCCATGGAGAAATGCCACGCTGGTTATAACTCAAAAAAAGAATGTCAAAGCTCTGGAATGGCGAAAAAGCCCAGTAAGCTCTGTCTGATATGTGCTGGGTCCAGGCTACAAGGAAAGTAGCACTCATGACTCTTCCCAGGACAAGCATTGTCCGTAGTCTTCCCCATCTCTGTCTTGATAGCTACCAGAAAAAGCATGGTGAATGTGTTAAAAAACAGGAAGCACTCAACATATCCTGCAAGTTTAGTATTAATTCCTCGTCAGCCGCAGCCTGTTGAAAAAAGTGGGCCAGATAATGTTTTTAACTCACTTAAATTAGCTTTGTTAAACGTTAGGTCTTTGGCAGGAAAAACATTTTTAATCAATGATTTTATAATAACTCATAATCTTAATTTCATGTTTTTAACTGAAACTTGGTTGGTTCAAGATAACAGTGCAGCTGTCCTTATCGAGTCGACCCCTCCCAACTTCAGTTTTATGAGTGAAGCCAGAGTGCATAAGAGAGGAGGTGGAGTTGCCATTTTGTTCAATGACTCCCTCCAATGCAAAAAGATGTCTTATGGGAATTTTGCTTCTTTTGAATATGTGGCTCTTCAGCTGAATTCCTGTTCTAGAGCTATTTTTCTTAATATCTACAGGCCCCCTAAATACTGTGCAAACTTTTTTGATGACTTTGGTGAGCTGCTGTCTATAATCTGTGTTGACTTTGACTGTGTGGTTATTGTTGGTGATTTTAACATCCATGTTGACAACCCCCTGGAGGGACTAAAGAACTGTTCTGTGTTCTTGATAATTATGGACTGACTCAACATGTGACGGAGCCCACGCACAATAAGGGGCACACTTTGGACTTGGTCATCTCCAAGGGTCTGGACATTCCCAAGGTTGTGGTGACTGATGTTGCTCTCTCTGATCATTCCTGTGTTTTCTTTGAGAGTGCTATCTGCGTGCACACAAATGTTAAAGCAGAGGTGATCACAAAACTGCATATCACGGAAAACACAAGTGAAGAATTTATTGAGGCTTTCTCCCCGACACCTGCCCTTCCACAGGTCTCAGTCAATGAGCTTGTGGATAATTTCAGTTCTAAAATTACAAATGTTATTGATGCCATTGCACCAGCCAAGGTGAAGGTGGTCTCTGGTAGAGAAGATCTCCATGGAGAAATGCCACGCTGGTTAGAACTCAAAAAAAGAGTGTCGAAAAGCTGAGCGCAGGTGGCGGAAAACAAATCTCCAGGTTCATTATGACATCTATAAAGAGAGACTTCGCATTTATAATTTAGAGCTGAGAAATGCTAGGCGGTCCTTCTTCTCTGACATCATCACCAAAAACACTAATAATGCACGTGCCCTGTTTGCTACTGTCGACAGGCTAACCAGCCCTCCTGTGTCTGTAGCCTCTGACCTTCTGTCCACCAGGGCCTGCAATGAATTTGCTTCCTTCTTCGCAGACAAAATTCAAACAATTAGGCAAGCAATCAGCACCTCCATGTCAGGTACAGGATATGTCCTGTCCCTGTGTCCACTTAAAAACAATTCATATAGCATGAGACAATTTGATTCTATTAACCATAAAAAATCTGGAGGACATAATACAACATCTGAAATCCTCCTCATGCTGCCTTGATATTTTGCCAACAGGTTTTTTCAAAAAGGTGTCTAAATGCATGGCCTCAGATTTACTACAAATTGTCAACATGTCTCTCCTCTCAGGTTTTTTCCCACAGGCCCTGAAAACTGCAGTCATTAAGCCACTCTTAAAAAAGAGCAATCTAGACAGTTCACTAATGAGCAATTACAGGCCCATATCAAATCTCCCATTTTTAAGTAAAATCATTGAAAAGGCTGTTTTTCAACAGCTTAGTGCTTTCATGGCACTAAATAACTGTTTTGATGTCTTCCAGTCAGGTTTTCGACCACACCACAGCACTGAGATGGCTCTAGTTAAGGTCTTCAATGACATCCATTTAAATACTGACAGTGGCAGAATTTCAGTCTTAGTATTATTGGATCTCAGTGCTGCATTTGACACGGTAGACCACAACATATTACTAGACAGACTTGAAAACTGGGTTGGACTTTCTGGCACAGTACTAAACTGGTTTGAATCCTACTTAAAGGACAGGGACTACTTTGTGTCTATAGGTAACTACACATCTGAGCTGACAAAAATGACATGTGGAGTTCCCCAAGGCTCCATTCTGGGACCTCTTTTGTTTAACATTTACATGCTTCCACTGGCTCAGATTATGAAAAACAACAAAATATGTTACCATAATTATGCAGATGACACACAGATTTACACATAACCATTTCACCAGGAGACTATGATCCCATACAGGCGCTGAGTAACTGTATTGAGCAGGTCAACGACTGGATGAGCAAGAATTTTCTCCAGTTAAACAAAGATAAGACTGAAGTTATTGTTTTTGGAGCCAAGGAGGAACGATTGAAAGTCAGTGCTCGACTTCAATCTGTAATGTTAAGAACCACGGATCAAGCCAGAAATCTTGGTGTAGTCATGGACTCAGACCTGAATTTGCGGAGCCATATTAAGACAATTACAAAGTCAGCCTACTATCACCTGAAGAATATATCAAGGATAAGAGGCCTTATGTCTCAGCAGGACCTGGAAAAGCTTATCCATGCATTTATCTTCAGTCGACTTGACTACTGTAACAATGTCCTTTCAGGGCTCCCTAAGAAATCCATCAGGCAGCTGCAGCTGATTCAGAACGCTGCTACTCGAGTCCTCACTAAGACCAAAAAGGTGGATCACATCACTCCAGTTCTGAGGTCTTTACATTGGCTTCCTGTATGTCAAAGAATTGATTTCAAAATCCTGCTGTTAGTTTACAAAGCACTAAATGGATTAGGGCCAAAATATATTTCTGATCTTCTGCTTCATTATGAACCATCCAGACCTCTCAGGTCGTCTGGGGCAGGTCTGCTTTCTGTCCCCAGAGTCAAAACTAAACAATGAGAAGCGGCGTTCAGTTATTATGCTCCGTATATTTGGAACAAACTCCCAGAAACCTGCAGGTCTGCTGAAACAGTCAGTTCTCTTAAATTAAGACTGAAGACCTTTCTTTTTACCACTGCTTTTAATTAAATATTTAAGATTTTTCTTTTTATTGATAACTTACACTGCACTGTATCTTTTACTGTCCTGTTTTCTTTTTCTTTGTTTTTAGCTTTTTAACCCTGATTGTAACACTGTAACTTTTATTATATTTTCAAACGTTTTTATTGTTTTTCCCTGTTGCTTTTATGTTTTATGTAAAGCACTTTGAATTGCCTTGTTGAAATGTGCTATACAAATAAACTTGCCTTGCCTTGCCTGTTTCCACTGTCCTTACAGTCACTTTGGTACATTTCTCAAATCATCCATAACATTTTCAAAATAGTAAGTACATTTCTCGAAACAGATCTTACAAACTTATCAAAAGGCTTCATCTGTCTCTCAAAGGTAAATATTTTGGTCACTGAACACGTCATTGTCATCAGAATGACAAGTCTTTGTGTCATTGAAGAGTTTAAATGTTAAGCCACGTATATAACTGTATTCTGTAAGTATTTTCTGATGTAAACTATGGCTAAGGTATGCTGGCAATGATTTGAAAATGCACAAAGCTGCACTTTTTCAATAGGGCATACCAATTTCAACAGTAAAAAAAAATATTATTATTATAGTGTGTGCCATGGCTGACATCAATACTATTCTGCTGCCTAAATATACAATGTTAGCAATTGGACTATATTTCATAGTGGGTAACTATCACCCTTTCAGAGTACACTTTCATTTGACAAGATGTCTTTGCATTTTAGCTGTCTTGGTCCAAACACTGATAAATGAACCTTTTGTTTTGATTAAAATGATTTAATCATTGTATTATATAAGTATAAGCTTTTGGCATCTGGTCAAGATAAAACAGCTGTGATCCTTTCAGTGTAGCTAGTTATTAATCCATAAGATACAGACATGTAGTTCATTCATATATCGCTCAGGTGGGAATGGTGAAGCCCTGTCCCTTGGTGAAACCTGTATCAGCAACTCTGGTTGCTGGCAGAAACCTGACCCAGCTGAAGGGGCTGCCCAGTCTGCCTGTCCCCCCTCTCCATCAGACCTGTGAGCTCTACCTCAGCATGCTGGAGCCCATCGTGGAGGAGGACGAGCTGAAACGCACAAAAGAGCTGGTGAAAGACTTTCAGAAAGCAGGAGGGGTCGGAGAGAGACTGCAGAGAGGCCTGGAGAGAAGAGCACGCAACACTGAGAACTGGGTGAGCTCAAGATCTACACCAACAGCTGTAGACACATTTTCAGGAAAAAGGTGCTAATGTGTTCCTGGGAGTGACGCGTTCTGTATAATAATAATAATAATAATAATAATAATCTTTATTTGTAGAGCACTTTTTAAAAACAAGTTACAAAGTGCTTTAACAAGTCTAAAGACAATAATACCCAAAAAACAATAATGCAAAAACAATACAAGATAAAAGAAAGAAAAAATTGAAAAGACTAAAATACACTTTTAAGATAAATATAAAAGAAGCAAAACAGAATAAAATAAAAGGGAAAAAATAAAATAAAGAGGTTTAATATAAATGCGTTCAGTAAATCATCAGTTTATAACACACTCAGCACCTGGGACAGACCTTTAGACACATTCTGCCAGTGAAGGAGAGCGCATAGTTTTGGTGGGATTGCTACGATTTCATAATTATCTTGACCAAATGTTAACATAATGATTTTTTTTTTAAAACGACTGCAGTTGAACTCTTAAACCTTTAAAGAAACATTATTGCCTTAAGCAAGGCTTAGGATCATATAAATATCTTCTCAAAAGGTAGAAAATCACAGTTGCAGAATGTTGGGACTTAATAATTAATAATTTGCCAATGTTGGGACTTAATAATTTTCCCCCTAACTAATCAATGAAGGGGGCAAATACCCAGACATTAATGCGTCCCTTGTTGGGTCAGATGTCCGACCAGGCTGGGCCAGTAAAGCCTGGTCCCAACCTTCACCAACTTAATAAACTTTGTCAAAAAATACCCCATTAGCTTTCTACGATAGTCAAAAACTCTGCAGACAAGAACTTCTCTGGAGACAGTCAAGAGTCGGTGCAAAAAGAGTTTATTTCAAGAAAGGACACACAAACCCGGACAGCATCCCAGCAGGCTGGTGGACGAAGTCGACTCTATGGTCTGAGCACAGTTTCTTATCTTCTGCTTTTACGCTGTTCACAAATGTTGTTTTACCACTTTTACCGGTTTTCCAGCTTTCATTCATCCTTCTGTGTCGTTGACTTTTTATATTTTGTGATCTTACAGGATAAGAAACTCAGCATTTACATTGAAACTCAAATGTCACACTTTTTCTGCATTTAAGAGTATATAGTTCCACACACAGTTATATTTCTTAAAAAATGTCTACAGGAATAACAAGTGCTGTCCTGGGCCTATCATCAATGATTTGTTTCTTACAGTAATTTTGTTGTTATTGTGACTTTTTACTACTTTTCTTGTCACCATCTATGCATCCTTTGAAACTCACTCACTCTGCCAAGCTGAGTAAGCTAGTTCTTCGTCAGCAGGTTCCTCAAGCGTCCACGGGCAAGTTCACTTGAAGTTCACATAGGCTCTAGCCTCAATGGTTACAAGTGGACAATCAAGCCCTTACTCAGTAATTAAGAATGTAGTCTTAATTGGTAATTAAACATGTAGGCTTTTTATCAGTAGAATGACACTTTATCAGTAGACCCAAGCCTGCACTTGTTACAGCAGATTTTGACCTCCTGCAGCCTCCCTGCTGTCATAAATCCACAGTAGATAACAGTTGACCAAGGTTTGCACAGTCTCAGTGTCTACAGTCCATTCTCCCACTCAGGGACCTTCACTTTGTTACTGGATTCATGATTTCAGCACAACACTTCTAAGTAGAAAATAAGACACATCTTGGTAATATTCAAAGATTAAGAAGTAAGTAAGGATACTTAATAAGCTAATAATGACTACTAAACTAAATACTAATGATTAATGATTAATACTACATAAGAATAATACAATGATTAAAAGTATGAATTAAGACTGATTACTTACTAATAATGATTAAAAACAATAAATGGATTAACTAGAAATGATGAATTAAGAGTGATTAATGGTTACTACTCAAACATGAGTAGTAACCTGCCCATGACCTGCCCTCTCCTGATCGGGCTATTTTCACCAAAAACCTCACTTTGTGGAATAAGCTGTAATCTTTTGTCCTGTGTGCCTGCTTACACACATGTGCTACTGTTTTTAGCCTCGGGGCAGTTAGACACAGAGAGGACCGCACACTCTCAGAGCTATAGAGTTTCAGCGTTGTGATCTTAACGTTACACTATAAAATAACTCTTTAGATGATGACTTTAGAGCTTTAGAGTTTTAAAACAAACAATACTAAAACAATACTTTAAATGATGAACACTGCACTCACTGAAATGATGGCAATAAAATAAATGACAACAATTAATCACAACAATTTAGGCTATAATGTTCTAAATAATTTGACCCATCACCCTCAGGCAGGTAACAGCACCGTCAAAGATTCTTTACAAACTAAAGGGACTTAATCCCTTCTATCCTTTCTATGTCTGTGTGTACATGTTTGTCACTACTTGTTTTTAACTGTTTGCAGGTAACAGAGGATTATTTAAAGTATGACTATCTCAACAAACGGCCTTCTTTGGTGGTTCTGTCGAACACTGCGTTGGTCTATCCCCGAATGGAATTCATAGATAAAGAGGAACTGATGAGGTAAACACACACATATATGTACTGTCTTTACGCTCACGGCCACTTTATTAGGTACAACTGTTCAATTGCTTGTTAACACAAATAGCTAATCAGCCAACCACATGGCAACAACTCAATGCATTTAGGCATGTTTACGTGATCAAGACAACTTGCTGAAGTTCGCACCAAGCATCAAAATGAGGAAGAAAAGGGATTTAAGTGATTTTGAACGTGGCATGGTTGTTGGTGCCAGATGGGCTGGTGTCTGTATTTCAGAAACTGCTGATCTACTGGGATTTTCACACACAACCATCTCCAGGTTTTATAGAGAATGGCATGAAAAAAAAGAGAAAATATCCAGTGAGAGGCAGTGGTGTGGATGTAAATGCTTTGTCAGATGTCAGAGGAGAATGGGCAGACTGGATCGAGATGACAAAAAGGGAACAGTTACTCAAATAACCACTCGTTACAACCAAGGTATGCAGAATATCATCTCTGACGGCGCAACACATCGAACCTTGAAGCAGGTGGGCTACAGAAGCAGAAGACCACACGGGGTGACAGTCCTGTCAGCTAAGAACAAGATACTGAGGCTGCAGTTTGCACAGGCTCACCAAAACTGGACTATAGAAGATTGGAAAAACGTTCCCTGGTCCGTTGAGTCTCGATTTCAGCTGCAACATTCAGATGGTAGGGTCAGAATATGCCGTTAACAACCTGAAAGCATGGATCCATCCTGCCTTGTATCAACAGTTCAGGCTGGTGGTGGTGGTGTACCGGTGTGGGGGATATTTTCTTGACACACTTTGGGCCCTTTCTACCAACTGAGCATCATTTAAACGTGACAGACTACCTGAGTATTGTCGCTGACCATGTCCGTCCCTTTATGACCACAGTGTACCATCTTCTGATGGCTACTTCCAGTAGAATAATGCACCATGTCACAAAGCACAAATCATCTCAAACTAGTTTCTTGAACATGACAATGAGTTCTCTGGACTCTAATGGCCTCCACAGTCACCAGATCTCAATCCAGTAGAGCACCTTTGGGATGTGGTGGAACGGGAGATTCGCATCATGGATGTGTCTGCAGACAAATCTGCAGCAACTATGTGATGCCATCATGTCAAAATGGACCAAAGTCTATGAGGAATGTTTCCAACACATTGTTGAAAGTATGCCACAAAGAATTAAGGCAGTTCTGAAGGCAAAAGGGGGTCTAACCCGGTACTAGCAAGGTGTACTTAATAAAGTGGCCAGTGATTGTATATACTAGTTTTCCTGCAACAACTGGCCACAACTGTCCTTGTGCGAGACTTCTTTAAAAGGTCTTTGTTAAAAACAAAGGGCTTCACCAGGTGTCACTCGTAGGGATCCTTTCCATGATGTTCCACAAATTAATTCAACAAAAACTGTGCTGAAATGGCTCCTGGCATCTCAGGGCTAAAACCTGAGATGTCTTATGGAGGTGTGCACTGCCCGACCTCCCTCTCTCTCCTCTCACTTGACTTTTTAAAAAACATTTTAATGATTTTCTTTTTTAATGACTTACTTTTGTAATGACTCACATGTATTTTATAATATTTATGCGTTATCTCTCATTTAATAAACTATGTAAGTTTTACTGGCAAATGTATTTTAGCCCAGACTACATTAATAGGCAGACGGGCAACAAACAGCAGGTAGGCAAGGTCCGTGGAAAGAAAAATCCAACAAGGCAATTAGGTACATGGAAAATACATGGAAACAAGGGAAGTGGACTGTTATTTATTGTGAGGGAATTAGTTGCAGGTGAGTTGTGTGGTTGGGTGTGGCAGACATGTGATAGGAAAAGGAGGGAGGAGCAGGAGCATGTTAATATTGTGAAACAGTTTGGTTAGGTTTAGGCAACATAACTACTTGTTTAGGGTTTGGAAAAGATCATGGTTTCATGGTTTTGATTCATTATAAAAGCTCAAAACTATTTTGCTGTTCTCTTCCTCTTTAACATTTAAATTTATAACAATGTTTTCTCTGTTTAGGTGTGCTGCCAAATACATAGCGGGGTTTTTGGAACTAAAAACAATGATTAGCAAGTGAGTACTGAGCTATAAATGTACAAATTCATCATCCTAACAGTTTTATTAATTTCAGTGTTCTGATTTATTGTTTCACACAGTATAGTACTTTATGATTATTGTGCTGCAAAAAATGGACTGTGATACCAGCTAAAGCCAATCAATGTGTTTGTTATTTTCTCTTACAAACATCAACAATCACAATCAATAAGCACATTTGTAAATATTTATCAGCTGACTAAGTACTTAATATATGTTTTGCAGTGATGCTCTACCTGTTGAGTACATGAAAGGGAAGCCGCTGTGTATGAAGCAGTATGAGCAGATGATATCATCCTGCCGTATCCCTGGTCTGAAGGAGGATTCATTGGTGTTCTATGGAAGGAGCTCCAACCCCCCCAAACACATCACTGTAGTACACAACAATCAGGTGAGGAGGACCACAACACTGGTCCAAGTCAAACATCTGTGTCTGAGCTTTTTAAAAACAAAAAATCTTTTATTGCGTGATGACAATTTTTATTTTATGCGTGTAAACAAGCTGAGAGGCTCATACTGAGTCTTAATGAAAGTAGTTGAAGGACAGTTTGCTAACCAAGGGTCACAGTGTTTTTATGATTAATGCCTTTGGGGTCCCTGAATGTCTTTGGCCCCGGGACTTTGCTCAGTTGGTAATCTGGTCTTGCTTTCATGTGTCTCCTCTTCTTGGATTCAGTTCTTCGTGCTGGATGTGTACAACAGTGACGGGACTCAGCTGACAGTTGATCAGCTCTGTGTTCAGCTGGAGAGGATCTGCAACGACTCACTACAGACTGACATGGAGCCTGTCGGCATCCTCACCACTCAGCATCGTGACATCTGGAGCAAAACCTACATCAGCCTCATGAAGGGTGAGCACAACTCTGATTTAATACAACTAAGGAACTCAGTCACCTAAAACCGACTGGCCCCCACCAGTCACCTACACTGTCCTTACAGTCCCCTTAATACACATATTATTTTCCCAAGCTACTCCTAAGCTGAGTAGTAAGTGCTGTGGACAGGTGTACCAGTGCAAGTGGACCAGTGGACTAACTGACACTTGACTCTGGTGATGTCTGTGAAGTAAACAATATCCATACTCAAGTAGAAGTACAAGTAACTGTCAAAGTAAAAGCTCTGCTAGATTCCAGATTATTTTATAAAATGTAGGGCTTCTTTTTACAGGTTTATTTACAGCATTAAATGTTGAAATGTATATTGTAAAGGCTGTATATTAACCTATTGGGAGAAAACTGGTAGTTCTATGTAAAATCAGATGTTGAGCACCCCCATATCGCCAAAATGGCATGATCCTCGTTTCACTGCAAAGCTTCGACTGTGATATTGACAGTCTAATAAGGCTCCGCCCATCGAAGCATCGAATGTTTGACTACTCGGGGTCAGCCCTAACAAAATGTATGGATACCTCAGAGATAATAATAGCAGTAATCCATACCATCTACACTATTGCCAAAAGTTTTGGGTCACCTGCCTTTACATGCACATGAACATGTAAAGGTTAATGACAGCCCAATCTGTAAGGTTTAATATGGAGTTGGCCCACCTTTGCAGCTATAACACCGCTCTAATTCGTCCCAAAGGTGCTCTGTTAGTTTGGGGTGCAGGCCAGTCAAGTTTTCCCACAACAAACTCGCTCATCCATGTCTTTATAGACTTTGCTTTGTGCACTGGTTTCCACAAAGTTGGGAGCATGAAATTGTCTAAAATGTCTCTGTATGCTGAAGCAGTTCCTTTCACTGGAACTAAGGGGCCAAAACTACACCATAATCCCCCTTCCACCAAACTTCACACTTGGCACAATGTAGTCAAGCAAGCATCGTTCTCCTGGCAACTGACCATCTGACAGATGGTCAATGCTTGAGCAGGCATCATGATTGTAAATCCCCTTCCCCTGGCAAAAAAATCTAAATTTTTCACATAATACCACCGAGTGAAAGCAGGTTTTAATCACCATGAACATTATTATAATTATTTAAACATGCTTCACACCTTCCTCAGAATTCTCTTCTTCCCACACTCAGACACACAAGAGGCCTACACCTCTGGTAAACATACCGGCTGGCCCCGCCTCTCTCTGTCTCCTCCACTTCCTCCATCAGCAGTACGTTGTATAAAGTCGCCTAAAAGATACAGAACTTGTCTTTTTTCTGTATTTTTCCAACCGCAGGTGAGCCGCTTGTGGGCTTGTTAATGTCACAGCCTGTCAAACAACCGAAACCAACATCTGCACCCTGTGTGTACAATGCTGCTTTACCTGGTCCATGCTTGTAAAATATCCACCGTGACTTGTAACGTCATAGGCTACCAAGTTTTTAACCGAATGAAGTCTGTGCGAGTGAACCCATACAGATAAGACGGCCGCTATCCCCCCCAATGCCATCGTCCATCCCGATGATTCAATGTAGACATGGTCCGGTGGAAATTTTGTAGACATTGCCCAACCCTAGCTTGCAACAAAGGTTGGTGAGCTCCTGGCTGCGGAAACTTAGGGGTCGCACAAACCACCGCACTTTTGGC